>WEZZ01007801.1:393-12785 GCA_013400585.1 Chloropsis cyanopogon | reverse complement strand
CTTGCAGGCTGGAGCGATTTTAGGTAGGCCATGCTAAATTTAAACTGCTGCCAAAAATCTGAGGCTAAGGCAGGGTTTGCCTGAATCTCCCACCCGATCAGTGACAAGGGTCACACCGGCACCTGATGTAAAGTAATGTGACCATGTCACCTGTGACAAGGGTCACATTGGCACCTGATGTAAAGTACTTCATTGGCACTTATGCTAATGCAAGATGAAGACTCAAGGGCCTGGGTGGAGATAAGCAAAAAGGAAAGTAGAATAATGAAAATGAGCCCTGTCATGTCACAGTTACCTACTCCTCCCTGCTGGTCATTCCCTGGATATTAGGGTCAGAGACACAGTTCTTCTGTTGCTATTGTTTCCAGGTTTTGCTTTGGGAATGGGAGTACGCTGAGGTTTCAAACTGCCATAACCTACAGTGTGCAGGTTCAGCCAGGGCTAACAGGTGTCAGAGCCTGCCCTACTGGCAGCCCTGCTGGGATGTGCCTGTGGGAGAGGCCTGGAGACTTTCCCACATTAGAACCATGTCTGTCTGACCTTTCTTTTTTCATAAGGATTAATCCAAGCTGACCATTACATGAGAATAATTATAAGAAAAGATAAGAAAAAAGGATGCACATTTGTGAAAAGAAGGAAGATCATTTCTGTGAATAAGCCGATCCCTACAATACTGCGATCAGAGGCTGTCTTACCTAAAACTATTTACAAACCACTTTGACAGTGTTCAGGTTTGACAGCTCTGTGTTTAAGTTACAGCATTGCATACACAGCAGCTGTATCACCAGTTATAAACAAAGCATCTGCTGGTGTAACGTGGCCTCAACTGCCGATGCATATATTGCACCAATATCCAATAAATAAAACATTAAATAAAGTTTCTGTGAAATAAACAGAATACCTGTCATTGCAATCACTTTTTGTCTGATGCCAATACTTAACTACAGCTATGTGCTTGTCTCTTATGTATAGTCACTGAGCAAGGTTGTGTTTCCCTGCACAGCTTGTGAATTCTACAAACTGTTGCCTTAATCTTTTTCCTAGTTTTTTTCTTCTATTACCTTTCATTAGCAGAAAGTGGCCTACATGGAAATGTCCGGGCTTGGATTCTGCTACAGTTACATTTTTTGCTTGCCCTTCTCCGTGTTCCCACTCTCCCCTTTATCGCTACTTACTCAAAGGGGTCGCTGGGATCAGCTCTCTGGAGCTCTGGAGGAATCGGAATTCTTTTGTAGTACATTTCCCAGTCAAAAGCTCCTCGCATGGCATCCCCCGCCTGTGCCTCGTAGCCAAAGTGATTGTGGTCAATGACATCGATCATGGGACACACGATGGTTTTGTGGTTAAGTGCAATCTGGTCTGAAAAATGAAAGTAGAAAATAGGAAACGGCATGTCTAGTCAAGCCATCTATCATATTACTGCAAAGTGAATCCCACAGGTTTCTGATGTCTTAAGATTGTTTGCTTTGTGCTCTATGGCCCCCCAATAATTTCATTTTTCAAATCTGTACCAAACCTTCATTTAAAGTAGAATTAATGCAGTTGGGCAATGATTAGAAGTATTTACGGTTCTTTAAAGGGAAGCACATCCCTGTGAGACCAACAGGAGTCCAGTCATCTGCATCTCTCTCACATTGCTACTCTGAGCTGTCCCCAATCTTTCAGCTATGGAACAAGAGAGCAAGCAAATGGTAAAAATATTCCTTCATCTGTGGGGAGTGTTTATGGGAAGTCCCTGTGAGAGATATTTATTCCTAAATGTGAATCTGGGCCCTTGCAACCACTCAGTCACTGTTCCTGTGGCTGTAGTGTGCATCAGCTTTGAAATTGAACACTCCAAATTAAAGGCAAACTCCAACACAAAGAGAAATACTGAGCTTGTGTCCCTTTTTTTTGGTACAATCTTTGAGTTATAAAGAAGTCTCCACAGTATTATTCTTACCTGCTTTCTAAAGAAAGGAATTTAGTTTTGCTTCAAAAAAAATTAGAACTGTGAGACTAAATAAAATTCCCATCTCTAGCATAAGCTCAGCTGGGCCTGAGTCTGCTTTGGTGAATCCTTTCGCTTAATCCTATAGAGCTACTCTGAAAAGAAAGACTAGTAAAGAAGATAGGCCAACATCAAGAGCTAGGCAGAAGAATAATGGCTTGAAATGAGGAAGTACAGAGAAAACCTACAGCTGTCTTGACATGAAAGGACAGTAAAAAACTACCTATGAACCCCCCAAACCCCCCTAAAATCTTAAAATTCCAAGTATAAAAAAGCTATTTCTCTGAATGGCAGCTTAGATCCTTTACATTATTTAGTACATTTTAGGGCCTATGTAGAAAATTTGGTTTTTGTTTTTTGATTTTGTTGTTTAGATTTCACTGATGCTTGATAATACCCTAAAAATAATCAGAGGGCCTGAGTGTAGATCGAATATTTACATAAAAAGGCAGGTAATACTGGTATAATGATTAATAATACAGATTCTGCTTCCATGCTTCTGATGGACTGCAGTTAAGAAAAAAAGATTATTTTCACAAAACATCTGTGTCTTTATTCTCAGAAGTTTAAGTTTAGAAACGCTGTCCAAATCAGGGATTAATTCTGCTAGTGAGAAATTACTGTGACTGGAAGTTCAGCAGGTTTTTACATCCTTATCCTTTAAAAGTGAAATAAATTTAAAGCACAGGCTCTCACAAAATTCTAGGAAACTCATCACAGAGATAATGGCTGCATTACTGTTGCTACTGCCAAATATAATTACATTCACTGGCACACTGTATAGTGTTATCTGTGATCATTATATAAAGTCACTTTTACATAATCTCTTTCTTGTGATGGCCCTCCTAATAGTTACAGGGCTTATAACAATCTGTCTCTGATCCCCCCTTCTAAATTGATTGGAGCAGAGAAACTAAATGGGATTGATTTTTCTGAGGCAGGTCAAAGGTAGACTCTTAATGCTTCAGCATCCTTCTCTTCATCTTTAAAAGCTGCTGTCTTTAAATACACTGAAGGATTTGAAGTCTCCACATCACATGCAGAGATAGTGAGGGGGAAGTTTATTTGAGCAATGCTCAAGCTCAATCCCAGTCTTTGTTTCTGCAACTCTCAAGAATTCTGCAACATGATGATGCTTACCTGCCTGTTTTAGTGTGTTTCTGCAGAACTTACTTCTCAGCCTCCAAAATACTTTTGATATAAGGAACCACAGGAAAACCTTCCCTTTTGATGAAACCAGGGTGTTCGTAGTTGTGCACACCAACAGACAAAGTAACAACCTTGCAGCTTCAATGTTTCCTTCAGTATGCTTAAAATAATGAATTTTACATTCTACATACTACTTAGGCTTAAATGTAGCCCCAGTATGAATTTAGGAAAGAGAAAGAAAAGTCAGCAGGGCTAACTTACATCTCACAAGTGTGGTGGTATCACAGACTTAGATATGCAAACATGCTGCTGCCTCTATCAGCCACTGCTCTTTCCTCCACCTGCTCCCAATGCCACACTGAAATGTAAAAGCTGAAATGCTTTACACTTTCTCTTCCACTGCCTTTACTCCTCATCCCCTTACAGATTCCTACTGCTCTGAAAATATCCATGCATTATCTCACTGCATATAGACTTCAGTGAAAGGGAAGAACAAACAGATAAGCATCACTGTACACACAAAAAACTTGTAGATTTGAGGGAAAGCCTGGGAACAAGAGGGGACATTGCTCAGAGGTTTCTTCCAAGATACTTTAACCAATATATAGATACATATTTGAATTCAGCACTTTTAGGATCAAGCAGAGTAAGCGTATATGGCAATAAACAGAAGTTTTCCATATTGGATGAGTCACTATATCAGAAATATTGGTTTTATCTCTATGAGAAACAGGTACCCTGTTAATTCCACGTGCATGTTTCAAACTGGGCTGGATAAAGTAACAATGCCAAATTGCAAATAGTCTTATTTTTGCAATTTTTCAATGCAAATATTTTTATTATTTACTCAAATAAGTGATTACAGATAGTGACAACATTTGTTGTCTGAGTGACTCAGCAACTGAGTTGCCATAAATAGCTGTAACCCTGTTTCCCCACTGTCAAGCAATACATCATATACATGTTGTGAAGATTGATAACAAGCAGGTGTTTTGACAACTTGCTAAGCATATGTGAACATGAGATATTTTTAGTTCTTCGTCAAGAAAGGAATCTGTTTTAACAAACCTAGTTATGGTAGCCTATGTCACCTCTGATCCACTGCCCATCTCTCCTCTTACTGCTCCTGCAACAACATCAGCAGAAGGAAATATGTGCCTGCACCTTTCTGGTTTGCCACTCAGTTTCTTACCTGCAATAACTGTGACTTCACACTGCACTGAACTGTCAACTGCTGGAGTCCAAGCCACATCTTTCCTTCTGCTGAGGAGTGACAACAAACAGCTGTGTTTGCCAACCTTTTTACATCTCTACAGCTGCCTACTCAGTGAGCATCAGTCAAAACTCTGTAGAATCTCAGAATGTCTTAGCTAAACTTAAGAGCCCATTTAAGCAAAGAAATAAACTAAATAAAGCTTAAAGAAAATAAAGGCATTTTACCCCCATTTTTAAGAAAACAAAATGAAGGACTGTAACTGAAAACAACTGTGGCTCAGCTCCACAAAACCATTTAGATACCCTAAAAGTACTGAAATAACTCAGTCTTCCTTTGGTCTAGGAGCTGATAGTTAATTCTGAAAATATAAGTTAGATACTAAATAGCTCTGAGAACCATCTTTAAGTGATTGCTCTTGGTTCCTCACTTGGAACAAAACCTGGTTTGGAACAGTAGAAACCACTGCTCCTCTCAGCAAAGACTGCCAGTCCAGAGCAGGCCTCAACCATGTACTTGTTGAGGATTTTTCACTACACATGCCAGATACAATCAGAGCTAAAACAGGATGGCTTCAAAGCAATAAATACTCAACATGTTCTCCACTGGGGTTTCTCTGAATGACTTTCAGTCACATGCATTGCTGAATGAATCACAAAATACAACTTTAGATAAACACTTGAAAACATACATTAACTTTACTGTTATTAGCAGCCAGGTGTCATCTGATTTCAGTATAGTAAATATATGCCATCTAAAGTTTATAAGAAAATTCTCTCATTCCTTCAGAAAAACAGGGCACAGGGAAAATATACTAGATGTGGGTTCATTTTCTATTTGTCCTTTATGCAATGCTCTACTTTTTCTTTCAAAATAAAACAGATTTGATTCTGGGCTTCAGTGTTCTCAAAACTCATTTCTACGTCCTCTGGCTGGTTGGTTACCTACCAGTATTCTACTATACGTGGAATGAGAAAGATCTCATTCCTCTTGAGAACTGAGGGGCACTGACACAGTTGCTCTCATCTTTCCAGTTTTCTGGTTTAAGGCTGAGGGTTCAATACCCAACTGCAACCTGTCTGTAACTATGAATCCTTTGTTGCCATTTATTTTTTTGCTTTTTACAGGGTGAAATCTAGCTAGATGTATGGAACAGATTATCTCATGGGAGATCACACAGGCCTAGCCAGGATGGGTTTACGAAAGTCTGGTCCTGCCCGACTAACATGATCTTCTATAAGCAGGTAACCTGTCCCAGCGGATGTGGGGAAAGGCTGTGGATAGTGTCTACAACTTCAGTAAAGCCTTTGATACTGTCTCTCACAGCATTCTCCTGGAGAAGCTGGCAGCTTAGAAAGGTGCACTCCTCACTGGATAGAAAAGTGGCTGGATGGCCAGCCCAGAGAGTCATGGTGAATGAAATTAAATGCAGCTGGTGGAAGATTGGAGGTGATGTTCCCCAGGGAATCAGTACTGGGGCCAGTACTTTTAAACACCCTTCTTGATGATCTAGATGAAGTGCACCCTCAGTCAGGTTGCAGATGACATCAAATTGGATGGGACTGTCAATCTGCTGGAGGGCAGGAAGGCTCTACAGAGACATCTGGACAGGCTGGATCAAGAACTGAGGCCACTGGGTCATAACAACCCCATGCAGCACTACAGGCATACAGATGCACATCTGGGAAGCTGTCCAGAGGAAAAGGGCTGGGGGGTGCTGGCTGGCAGTGGCCTAACATGAGCCAGCTGTGCCCAGGTGGCCAAGAGGGCCAATGGCATCCTGGTATCAGCAATGGTGTGGCCAGCAGGACCAGGGCAGGGATTGTCCCTCTGTACTTGGCACAGGTGAGGCTGCACATCAAGTCATGTGTCCAGTTCTGGGACCCCCCACTTTGGAAGGACATTGAGGTGCTGAACAAGTCCAGAGAAGGGCAATGGAGCTGGTGAAGGGTCTGGATCACAAGTCCTATGAGGAGCAACTGAGGGAGCTGGGGTTGTTCAGCCTGGAGAAAAAGAGGCTCATGGAAGACCTTATTGCTCTCTACAACTGCCTGAAAGGAGGTTGTGGTGAGGTGGGGGTTGGTCTCTTCTCCTAGTGATAGAACAAGAGGAACTGGCCTCAACTTGGATTTCTCTCTGCTCCTTTATGACATCTGTGCTTTACATGAAGCCATGGAGGTTATTTTTAAAAATGTAGATGTGATTGAGGGCAAGGGGGCAACAAGGGGAAACACTGAATGCATGATTTGATATGGAAGCTAGGAAGGATAAAAATTTGGAATTTTGTGCATTCTGTTGTTACTGATCTGAACAGAAACCAGTTAATAGTATTTTTCTTGGTCTCTACTGATAGCTCATTAGAAGAATGCACATGTTGCTGCAAATGCTTTATCAGCTTACTGTGTGGCCCAAGAGTCCTAACAACAGAATTCAAGGAACAATAACCATTAATTAGTGAAACCATAACCTTCTGTGTACTTACAGCAGACTTTTTTAATGAATACAAATTTCTTTATTGGGCAACTCAGAAATTTTCTTTGGTTATGGTAGCAAAAAGCACTCACTTTGCAAAGCATATATGCTTTGCATGTAGTCAGGTGTGTAGAAAAGAGAGCACTGTTTCCTGAAGTGAAATCCTAGACCACAACAACTGATTCTTTACATTCCTTTAACTAATGGAGCTTTGCTGGCTGCAGCTGGAATCCAGCAAAGCAGTCAATAGCAAATCATTCTTTCTGAGCTTCCTGTTGTGAATGCTATTGCTATTGGATTTAACACTGAGGCCTTGGATATATTTACAGCCAAAACTGTTTTAATGCAATGTGGAAGACTAGGAAGGAGTACAATACCTGCATAATGAACCTTTTCAGGTGTGTAGTAAGGACATAACATTATACTAGATATAGCAGTTTATTTAGTAGTAGTAATAATAAAATAAATTGTAACTATTATAAGCTGAAGCATTACTGCAAGATTTTACAAATTCTTTAGTTTCAGGAAACAAAATGCAGCTGCTCACATTTATTGGAGTTCTCTTTCATACTGACACCTCAGACAGATCAGAACTTCAGCAGAACTCCAAACACTTTGATACAGCATATGTCTTGCTTACTGGGGGACACAGCTTCAGTTATTGGTTGTATGTTCTGATTTTAATGTCTGATGAATGCTCATGCACTTACTAAGCAAGGGTGGCAGCCAATTCACGTTGACTTCGCAGTGGGAATCCAGAAATGTCAAAACTTCTCCTCTAGCCAGCGAGGCTCCCAGCAGTCTGGTCCGAATGAGCCCTTCTCGTTTCTTGGTGCGCACGATCCTCACCTTGGCAAAGCGGACCATGTATTCCTCCAGCTTCTCTTTTAAATGCTCTAGAAAGAAGGGCAAAAAAAGCCTCAGTGGTGCCAGGCCTGGAGGAGCCAACAGAAGGACAGGTTGGTGTACAACCTGCAAGCTGCTTATCTACTGCCATCTCTAGTCAGTTCAAGTCCTCCAAGCTCTGCCACAAATCATCCTGAGATGGTTCAGAAAGTGCAAATATTCTCTGTTTTATCACACAGAGGAAGACACTGACACTCTGCTGCAGTTGCTGCTGGCAACCTGCCATCCACAATATAATGGCCAAAACAGCTGCAGGATATTCATCCATTCTCTGGCTCCTGCAGGCTAGGGCCATATAAACATTCTGGCATGTCATTTTATAAACAGTGACCTTTCCAAGTCAGTTTCCTATATCAGCTTATTATGAAGAACTATGCATGGAAATAAATTTAAAAAATAAAACTAGTACAATGAGGTTGTTTTTGTAATGGGAAGGGAAACAGACATGAAGAAAGATCTTAATAGTTAGATACCAGCATGAAGCACACAGGCAGCTGACTTCCTAATAAAATTAGGCTGAAATGTAAAGTATTTGATATGTTCTCTGATCTGCGAAATCTGGTTCTGTCTGTATCGCAAAACATCAACTTTGGGAACGCTTTTTCTTCTGACGAGAAATGCACACTAAGAATCATAAAAAAATCCCAAGAATGAAAAAACACCCCACAGTTTTGCCTCTTCCTAAATATATCTAAAACACAAGTCCTGATCTTTTGTCTTTGCTATAACACCTCAGCTTGCCACTCGTTACTTTGGAAAAAAATATGCTAATTTCATTCATCGGGGGGAAAGGGAGAGAAAAGCTTAGTGTCTAATAATTAAAACTGTTGATAAGCTACATTTAGTGAAGCTAAGTCTCACAGAAATGCCTTTGTCATCTTATGCTTGTTTCTGATATCAGCTACTAACTCTTTGGACGTTTATGGACAACACAGGCCTTGTTCCTGTTCTTACGTCACTACAAATTGCAAGAAGTTTGCTGTGGGCTAGCCAAAAGGATTTCCATTCAGCAGTATCCTGGAGTATATAATGCTGACATACATGAGCAAAAAAGTCACAGCACAGACAATACAGCATCTTGTGTAAAAATAAAATTAATCTCCAGTGAAATAGAGCTCCCTCCATATGTTTATTTTCAGCTTGTTTTTTTCCTAGCTGACAAACACATACAACTTTCCAAAGCTACCTGCAGATTAGGAAGAAGTAGAACACTGATGTGTATTTAGTGGAAGAGCAATACATGGGATGGTTCTCTATATTGAGGAACCCTGATGCACACCAGCACAGAAGAGGGACTGGGAACATGCCACTGCAGTGATTACAGAACAGGTTGGGGTTTCTGGGAGGGGAAACTCAACACTCTGGAGACATCCTGAGTCAAGAGAGAGGTTTGTGCTCACAGTACTGCCAGGGAGAAGTATTAGGTCAAATGAAGAAAGCCAAGACTGAGACAAAACCAAAAATAATGACATTCAGATAAATAGAGAAATTTTTTGTCTTCTGCTCTGTGGCTGACTGTAGAATACATATTTAAATTTCTAAATAAGAAGGAAAGAAGTATCACTTTTCACATCCCATTTCACTATTTACACACTCAATAAAATCCCAACAGTAACAATGTCAAGAGTTGTTCTGTGTCTTGAATGGTAGGTTTTGTATGACCAATCATATTCACAGGACAAGGCCTGTGTGCTGCTCTGACTCATTTTACCTACCAGCTACAATTCAGTTTTGTGACCGAACTGAGGTTTATCCAAGCCCTGGATCATTTTGTGCCCACAGGCAAAACTGTTTAAAGTGTATATTTATTGAACTGTTTTTCTGTTTTTATGAGCTCCATTGAGACTATTCCCATAGCGCAGGAATACAGAAGAAGGGAAATAGACCTTAAAAACAAAGATACAAAGACCTTGCAGGTAATATAAGAAAGTCTGTTAGGGCTGTCAGTCTGGATTCTTTTCTATATTGTAAATCGTATCATCTAATAGCCATGAAAAATGAGAAAGCTCCAAAGTGGCAGGTTATTACATATTTCTAAAGTAAATCAAATCTAATCAGTTAGGTACCTAGGTTCTCAGACAGCAGAAATTTCCTGTTGTTCTCGAAGGTCACCTAACCCTTCTCCTTTTCCATCCACAAATCTTCAGTTTGTTTGCACTGAATAGTGCATAGGGACCCAGCATCAAGAGCAAGACCACATTGCTGCACATTGCTCAGACAAGCACTAAAAAAGAATTGGGTTGCTCAGCCAGAACACACCTGTCCAATTCTGGAAGCAATCACTAAATGCCTTGGCTATAGTACAAATCCCCCATCATCACCTGCCTATCCTCAGAGATGGGTTCACTGATGACACTCTAGTTGACCAGAGGAGTTGACCAGCTACTACATAGCCCTGAATTTCACTATGTCTCAGACACAATTGCTTTACTCTTCTCTGTTTTAGGCAGTTTCTCTCTTTGTAGGTGAAAGCAGCTACCAAGAAAGCACCTAAATGCTCTGATGGAGAGAAGCAGGAGCCTTACTTGGACAATCCAGATTCCTTGTGGTGTTGGTAGGCTCTCTGGTGCCTGTAGGCACACGTGAGTTGGGCCTTCACTAGCTGGGTGTCACAATGGTTAGGGTAAGGTCCTTACAGCAGGCAGTTTGAATACGGCCACCACTGATGTTTAAATGAACTAGTACAAATGCACCCTTTTCATGCATTCTGATTGTTATCACTTGTCCTGAGCCAAATCAATTCACTGAAATTCAGTCTCATACAAAGGAATTAATTTCATTCCTTCCATATCTTTCAGTGAGCAAATTCTGAAAGCTGAGCGCCTATCTTCTCAGGAAAACACTTTAGGGGAGAGATGATGCAAACTATCAAATTACGATACATTCTTTTCTGTTCTTATATCAACTGCTAAATAACAATAGAGTTGAATAATATGATTTGACTGTCATTAGTTGTATGTAGGAGCTTGAAATCTATTAAATCAATGGTACTTCATACTGCTCTTTTATTGCTTCAGATTCCTTGCAAACTCAGTAAAAAGGTCTCTCAAATTTTAAATTTTTTTTTCTTTGGCTGCAATTCTATGGAACAAACAAAAACTCTGTACCTCCTTCCTCCCTCTTTCTCAGATACCTCTTCACACATTTTAGACACCATGTCACCTGATTTGTGAAGAACTGCATTAAAACATCCAGCACATCTTTTGATGCCTGAATTACACATCCCCAAATTATTTTCATCTACTCAATTAGTCCCATGACCAAATGATTTTATTATTTTCTTCTTGTTGCTAAGTAACAAGTCAGAAAAAAGAAGAAACACACAAACAAAATTTGCAGATCTTGTTTACACAGAATTCTAAATGCATGCTCATTTCAACATATCTAGAAGTAGTAAGGAAGAAGACAAAAGTAATGACTCGTGAATTTTATAGAGCTTAGTTAGACAAGTACCATTAAACGGTCAGGTCGACATACAAACCAAAGAATATGGATTATTAGAGATACATAAGGTATCTACATTTTATAGACCAGTTGCATGTTAGTAAATCCTAACAGTAAGTCACAACATAGTCAAATAGAGGCCTGCAAAGTGTTGCTGTGCTACAGTGCTACTGTATCTTTAGTTTTGAGATATAGCAAGGAAGGTGGTTTGGGAATTGATTTGGAAAAATATTCTCAATAACTAAAATAGCTATAAAAATAACCATAAAAACATCACAAAGTATTTAAGTTCAATGACCAACTCCAATATTTTTGTGAGACTGAAAATATCTTAAGGTGAAGGAAACAAATTCCCTTTTGGATCCATAAGTAACAATTTTTTAAACTTAAATCATTATGAAGGTGATCTCATGGTCCAATTTGTCCTGTTCACTGTCACCACTTTAGACAGCAGATTTTAGCAGGTGTGTTGCTGTTTTCAGGATCGGGACCTGTGCGACTTGCCCAAAATTGCAGAGGAAGTGTGTTGGAATGATACCCAGATCTCTCGAGTCCCGCATCACTTTCTCAACCACAAAACCATCCTTCCTGTCTCTGCACAAATATAGAGCTGAGAGAAGAGATTTTATGTGCACATGTACATATCCAGAGTGCCTTATAAGGAGTACAGGCACACTAAAGTGAAAATTTCATTAGAAATAACACTAATTCATTAAGTAATTTTGTTGATATTTCTCTTGTTTCTCCTCCAAATGTCTCCCATTTCAGACATCATAGCAGCACTTGCTTATGTGAGTTTTCTGATTGCTTTTTGTGGAATCAAAGAAAAATCACATGAGTTTCTGGAGCAAAGCCATAGAACTTGATTTCGTAATGCAAATCATTACAACTCTGGTGCATCTGGTATGAGTCACTGCTATATTTCACTGAATTTCTTTGTATCTGAAGTAAATCCTTTTCCCTGGGAGGCTCCAAAGTAGAAACAATGAGAAACTGGTTCTCCTTCTGCCCTGAGAACTCAGGTTCAATAAGAACAATAACAACTTCAATAAAGTTACCAAGCAGATTTTGTCTAGAGCTAAGAGAGCAATTTGTATTAAACTGGCCCACAGCTCGTTTATGTTTTCAAAGAATCTTTGGTAGGGATCCTTATGGAATTAATAGATGACAAGTTCAAAAAATACAGAAGGAAGAGGTTCCTCTTTTGCTGTGAAATGT
>WEZZ01007799.1:4231-18709 GCA_013400585.1 Chloropsis cyanopogon | reverse complement strand
TGTTTTCTTCCAGTCCTCAGCCACCTCCCCTGATTGCTACAACATTTCAAAGATGATCGTAGTTGGCCTACTTATGGTATTCACAAGGTCTCTCAGCACTTGCGGGTGCATCCCATCAGAGCCCATGGACTCATGGATGTCAAGTGTTCTCTAACCCAATCCTCCCTGACCAAGGGAAGGTCTTCCTTACAACACTCTTTTATCCAGGTCTCCTGTGTCAGAGACTCCTGAAGGCTGGTCTTGTCAGTAAAGACTGATGCAAGGAAGGTGTTCAGACACTCTGCCTTCTCCTTGTCCTCTGTTACCACAGTCCCCATTCCATTAATTCCAGATGTGTCTTGGCCTTCCTTGCCTCATTTCTACTCACTCTGATAACCTCTCTATATTCATTATAAGTGGCCTGACCCTGCTGTGTATTTCCTACTTACACTGGAGAAATGACATGAGTTCTTTATTCAGCCACACAGGTCTCTTGGCCTCTTTGCCCACTTTCTCGCTCATCGGGATGCATCGTTCTTGAGCTTGCAGAAGTGATCATTAAGATCAACTAGCTCTCCTGGACGCCTCTTCCCCACATGATCTGTTCCCACAGAATTCTTCCAAGAAGACTCCTAAAGAGGCGAAAGTTTGCTCTCCTGAAGCCCATGCTTACCATCTTACTTGCTGCCCTGCCTCCTTCTTGCCCAATACTGAATTCCACAATCTCATGGTCACCGCAGCCAAGGCTTCCCCCAACCTTTCTATCTCCAACAAGGCCTTCCATGTTGGTTGTAGTAAGGCTGAGCAGCACACCATTCTTTGTGGAATCTTCCAGTACCTGTCACGCTCATAATAAACCTCCTCCACCAAGGTGCTGAGAAGTAAAAGGAATTTGCATTTTTAAAAGGCTAACTGAATTCCCTGCATCACTTTGAAAATTTTAGTTAGCTAAAGCAATTGTTTAACTTTGCATTGCAAAACACAGAAAATCAAAGCCATCCTGAAAAGACAACATTATACTTAAGTTCAGCTCTGCTAACAATTGGACCAAGTTTATATTTATTTATTTTCTAAATATGGCAAAGCTGCTTTCTTAAGGAAAATACATTACCTTCCTAAGAAAGAATGAAAAACATAGGGTAACATGACTGCAAAGCACATGTTAAGTAAGTTAAAACTTAAACGATCATTGTTTTGTAATACAATATAATATTAATTTGTAGCATTCTTACACTGGTTTCAATACTGATTCAATTTTAAGACAAAATTCATGTCAGCTTATATACACGCTATGTGGATTTAATAAACTTGGGAGTGACTCAGAGAGATTCCTATAACCTCTGCCCTGCTTTAAAACGTGGACTACTTTTCTTGTATTACTTTTCTTGTCTTGGGCAGACACAAACCATTGGAAAACCTTTCAGATTACTTACCACAGTAGGCTTCACAACTAAATTTTTTTTAAAAATGTATCAGGATGACTGTGGAACAAGGCCCTCATGCTTTCCTGCAAAGGCAATTCAGTTATCATGAAATAAGTACTCTGCACATCTGTTTGGGGTTTTCAAGAAGAATTTTAAGAATGATAAGATTTCATTCCAGAAGTGAAATCCTTAGCAGTGTGGCACAGCTAATAGGAAATGTTTAATTCCATTATTTTCTTATATTGACACTGTTATACCCTAGATTTTAATACTGATATAAGCAATCAACTTTGTTTTATTTACCTGCAACAGAACAGTCAAAAAATTGGCCCATTTCCAATTCCTTTTATGTCAACAGGAGCTAGATCAGCAAATATGTAATCTCATTCTTTAAATGTACACAAGAAATCAACATTGTGTTGATTTCAAGTGTTAAAATCAAGGGTTAGCATCAGCATTTAATATCGATTGCATTATTGAAACAACACAGAACAATGCTACTTAGATTTAATTCCATTTTCAGTACAACCTTCATGAATAAAGAATAATTATTGAAGTTAAAAGTCCTAAATTATTGTAGAAATACATTTTTAGGACGTTTAGGCAAATTTCCAACGCATGCAACTTCCATGAGGTTTATGAGAACATGAGAACAGTCAGCAACAAATGTGCAATTCCACTTGACCCACTAAAGCTCCCAAATTGTTGCTGCCTCCATCCAGGCACCATAGAAAGACCCTTGCACGGGAGAATCAGTTGACAATTAGCCCATCTATCTTTTAGGCTTTCAGGGTTTAAGTGCTAGAATGGGAAAGGGCATCAGTAGAGCCACTGGGATTTGTGTCATGAATACTTTCCAAGAAACTCAGGTTCAAGATAAAAATTAAATACCCAAACTGAATGAAATGTTGAATGTTGAAACACCCTGGTGCTGTTGGAGGAAGATTTTTAAGTTATTGACAGTTTTACTCTCTTCTGACCAAAAATACTGAAAAAAACACAAATGAGACACCAGTTTCTTGCCAGTGTAAACTTTCTTAAAATGACAGAATTATATTGGTTTAACTACACTTGATATGTATCTTCTAACATGGTTCCTTTGTCCTCAAAGAATAAATCACTTGGCTTTATTTTTGATATTTTATTACAGGTTGAGGTTTCCAAATAAAATATAAACAGACACTTCTGAAAACAGGCTAAGAAGAAAAGCACTTAATTTACAGACAAGAGACTGAAAGCAGACAGGTAACATAAATGAGAGAGGGGAAAACAGGACTTACCTTTGAACACTGTTTATGATTCTGGCACCAAGCAAGTGACCCATTGTTCTGAAAGACAAAGGAAATGTACATGAATAGTAATATTTCTTTCAGGCTAGACATATTCACCCTAACATATTTAAATGGAACACACCATCCAGTTTGTTTAGCCAATGATCTTATGCCACAATGTAAGTACCAATCCTGACTGCTAGTCCCTTTTGTGGAGTTAAAGGCTCAGACAAGTGTAAAGTGAACATAAAGTTAGGAAAGCATTTTAGCAGCCAGGTTTGGTGGAAAACTAACCAAAGTCATCTTTCAGTCCATCTTTGTAAATTCTTGCTGTCTAGAATTGTTAAGTAGTAGACAAAAGGTAACATTTGCATTTAGGAAATTGATATAGATTAGTAGTGATTCATGAAAAGTCCATTAGTTGCATTTCAATATTGCACAACACTTAAAATTGTCAAGCAAAGATAATGAGCAACCTTTCAGTAAATGGAAAATTCAATTAAAACGCAACATGAGTTTCCCAAAAGACACCTGTGCCAGTTTTGTTTTATATTTTTGATAATAAAGTGCATTATCAAGACAAAGAAACAGTATAGCTCTGATTTATCCTGACTGTAAAACAACCCATACACTATAACATGCAAAATAGTAATTTAGGCTAAAGGAAAAGAAAACACGACAGGAAGAGAAGTATGAAACTGGCACAAGGACAAGCAGCAACTTGCTGTTCTAGAGACATTTCTGAAGGGTCAATTTTGTAAAAAACCCACAGCTCAGAAGTGTATGTTTGTGGTGTTAAAAGATGAAACAAAATAGTGATTGAAACAACATCAGGAAGACCTAAAAGACTGAACATGAGAAATGGGGTACAAACCCTGCAACACATCCTAAGCTGACATACTTAGGACATTATATGTATGTATTTCTTCCATCATTTATAAATCCATACTCTGGGAACAGAATCACTGAAGATTCTGGGAAATGCATTGTTCAGAACTGGACTACAATTGTCAGTCTATGAGGGAGTAAAAGGACACCCTTTCACAGGAATTAGGCAAGCTATTCCTGCAGGGGATGTGGCTGCAGCATACCATCACTGCTGGCACCACCTATAGATCTGGGAATCAGTTTCCAAGGAGGAAAAATTCAGGTAGGCCAGAATGCAAAGTACTAATATAGCAGCACTATATCTTTTTCTCTCTCTCCTTTTTAAATTTTTTTCTTTTCTTATTGAAGACTGATGCAAATAATGGAATAATATGCATATGTTGCATATGTTGGTTTTATCTGGCATGACTTTCTTCACACAGCTGGTATGGTCTATGCTTTGGATTTGTGCTGGAAGCAGTGCTGATAACAGGGGGATGTTTTTGTTACTGCTGAGCAGTGCTTACAAGTGCTTACATAAAGCATCAAGGCCTTTTCTGCTCCTCACCCCATCCCACCAGGGAGGGCTGGGGGTGCACAAGGAGCTGGGAGGGAACACAGCTGTGACAGATGATCCCAACTGACCAAAGAGACATTCCATACAATATGGTATCATACTCAACATACAATGCCAAGGGGAGGAGGAGGAAGGGATTGATATTTGGAGTGATGGTGTTTGTCTTCCCAAATCACTGCTATGTATGATGAAGGGGATGGCTGGACATTTGAGAAACTGTGAAATAACTCCTTGCTTTGCTTGTGTGCATGGCTTTTGATTTACCTATTAAACTGTCTTTATCACAACCCATGAGGTTTTTCTACTTTTACTGTTCTGATATGCTCCCCAGTTCCACCCACGGATCAACTGAGTGAGCACATGTCAAGCTTAGTTGCCAGCTGGCTCTTAACCACAACAATACATAACTTTTTTATGTATAAAACTCAAAGATAAAATAAAAAATTATTCCATCAATATACAATTCAGAAGGAGAAATAGATACATTAGAATCATTGTAATGGAGACAACCACAATAATTTTGCAAAACTGCAGCATTGTGCTCTGATCTCAAAGAAGTTTGTAAGCTTGAATACAGTGATTTGCTACCACAACTATGAAGCCTATGCTTTGAAGCTGGATCTCACTTCGTAAATGCTTAAAAAGATCATGTTTCTGCACGTCTTCATACAAATGTGTAGTCACATGTTCACAAAAGTTTCCAAGATGTGGCCAGCAGGTCAAGGGAAAGGATCATCCTCCTTTAATCTGCTCTCACAAGCCACACATGGAGAACTGCATGCAGCTCTGGGATCCTCAGGACAAGTCAAGGACCTGTTGGAGCAGGTCCAAGGAAGGGCCACCAAAGTGATCTGAGGACCAGAGCACCTTTCAAAAAAGGCTGAGACACTTGGGGTTGTTCAGCCTGGAGAAGAGAATGCTCCAGAGAAACCTTATTGCAGCTTTTCATTATATAAAGGGGGCTTGCAAGAAAGACAGAAAGACCAAGGCCTATAGGGACAGAACAAAGGGCAACAGATGAAAACAGAGAGGGTAGATGGATCATAAGAAGTTTTTTCCCTAGATAAGGGTGGTGAGATACTGGAACAGGTTGCCCAGAGAAGTGGTGGATGGTTCATCACTGGAACTGTTCAATGACCAACATAATCCCATGGAAGATCCCAGGGCAGGAGGGATGGACTAGATGACCTTTAAAGATCCCTTCCAATTTCCCCCATTTTGTGACTTCAACAATCTCCATAGGCAGAATCATAGAATGGTTTGGCTTTCACCACAACTCTTAATGTGAACTTCAGATAATTCATATATGTCTTCTTTCCATATGAGCTGAAATGCTAACAACTTCTAGTCCTGCATTACCAAAGAAGCTATGGGGATAATAAATGTAAATACATATCCACTTTTTTTCACTCCTTTCCACTAATTAGCAGTTACTTAGGAGCATTTCAAAACAATCAGCTCGTACCATTTAATTTCAATATTTTATGAAAATTTATATTCTCTTCCAGCAGATTACAATGCAATGCTACCTTAATTTTATAATACAATTTTCATCTGTCATTACTGTAAATTTAGCTAAAACTGAGATTCACTAGCATAAGATTAGCTAACTATGAGCACCATCTCAGGTCCAACCCCTTTGAAAAGAGACATAAATAAAAGAAATAAAACTTTGGAACAGCTGTAAATAACATAAGCTAGTGGGAATTCTTTAGTATTACTCTCAATGCTGTATTAGGATTTATTATTTCCATTTACAAATCTAGCCAGCAGCAATGTTAAAACAATATTTTATGTGCTAGTTTCAATTTATCCCCCTTTCTTCTTCACATAAAATGTGACAGAAGTAGCTGATTGCAATAACAGATCAGTAGCAGCTCACCACTTTGTTTCAGTTATGCTGCTACTTTCCACTGAACTAGAAAAAGCACCTCTGCTTTTAAATTATATCTGTTACTTGAGACAACAAAGCCATAAATGCCCAAATGTGTGGTTTCTCTACTTGATAATTTCAACATCTACAACTGTTTTCATTTCTCTACTGAAACCTATTGGTACTTGAGTTAAAAACAGAAGTCTATCAAAATGTAAAAATATTGTTTAGCAACTTCAACTTCATACAAACTAACATCATGTGAATGATCTTTCATTGCATATGGAAAAGCAAATTTCAAAGGCTTCCTTTGAACAGCAAGATATCAGAGCAAGCACAAACACCAAATGAAGGCTCTCCTCCACTCTGCATCTTAACACATGGTTAATCACAAACATTCAGCCGTGATTATTGCTCAGCCAGTACCTGGCTGAAACCATAATTTCAAATAATCAGCAATTTGTGTTTTATCTGTAGCATTTTACATGCTCCCACATTCCATTCTCAGTTCCCTCATGTCTGTTTTTCTTCAAACCCAATTCTGAATTGACTTATGCCGGTGAGACTTTTGACTTAGTCTTTAGTGGTGGCTTCAATCGGCAGTGCAGAAATGGCCTCAAGGAAGAGTTAAACACCACTGTTCCTACCCATTTATAAGCCTTGCACAGCATTATCTTCAGGGCAACTTTGCAGCATCTTCATCTGCATAATGAAGAGAGCAAACTGCACTCAACAGGGCCAACTCCACATATCCCATCTTCCCAAGGCTAGCACATCATATGAAAGATGTCAGGCAGAGGAAACCAAAGCAGTCTCCAACAGCATATAGGAGATGGATTAGAGGAACTCAGGTCACCACCTGAGCCCCACACACTTTCAATCTGCCAGGAAGGAAACAGTAGACAAACTTCAAGAATCAGACCTTCAAAGAACAGGGCTGTTTGACATGCGCAAGACAAAGAGCTTACGAAAGCAAAAAGAGGAGAGGGAAAAAAACTAAAACAAAACAACAGATAAATACTACAAGACTCATAGGATTACAAGATCATATTGCAAGACTCATTTCAGCAAGTATTTGTGCACAGTTGCTTTCCTCTGGAGAAGTGTCCATTTGTGTCTATTTGGACACAAATGCCCTTCATCCAAAACAGTTAAGACAAACATATTCTGTGCCTTGAGAAAAGGAAAGCTGCGCAGTATCTCTTGTAAGAAAAAAAAAATACATGGAGAGAAGCAATAAAAATCAATCTTCTTCTATCTACAGTGGGCCCCATGGGGGGGAAAAAGTTAATAACATTCACAAGCAAGAAAAAACAACTGGTCTTTAATTGGAGCAACACCAAAAAAACAAACAGTGTAAAATTACTTAATTTGCATCTCTGTCCATAATTACGTTAGGAGATACAACCTTTCTTTTGAAATGCCAGAGATGAGCTATGAAAATTAACTAGCCACTTAATCTGCTATGACAGTAGCTGTATACCTATTATCAGTTTCAGAAGTCTCTTCTCCCCTGTGCAATCTTTAATCCACATTTGTGTGAAATCAGTGTCTCCCAGAAGTGGTCTCTCCTGACGACCACACTGATTCTTTCAAAATGACAAAAAAGCATAGAAATAAACCCTTCAAATAACAGTGCCTGCTGAAGTAAAACAGAACATTTGAGTAGACAAATCAGTAACTGCTGCAATGATGAGTTTAAAAAGAGAGGCTCCCAATATACATTTTTCTTTCCCTTTTGAAAGTCTCAATGGCATGAAATTAAAAGTAACAGTAAAGTATAATTTGCATTTAACATGCATTTCCTGACTGCATGTTCCCTCTGACACAAATTAACACAGGTACTTATCTATGTCAGTGCTGTGTGTCCCCAGGCCCAGGTGACCTGAAATGTGGAACTAAGGTGCAAAATGGAATCAACCAATTCAAACTAAGCATCCCAGCTCCCAAATACAAAAGTATGCACTTAGGAATGAATTTCAGATAAGTCTGTACACTTAGTGGGGAGAGATATAAAAACCAACAGATAGGAAATGCCAAAGGTAAATTTATTTCTCCAAGCCCTTCTACCAAGATTAAACACAAACTTGTAGTAAATATATGGGCAGGGGAGCCACAGTACCACCTCTCCTGGGCTCTGGTATTTAGTTATTCTTTTGCATATAAATAACTGGAACATATTTTTCTTTGAAAATAAGGCAGGAAAATGAAAAGAGGATACCCTGTTACACAACACTATGAACACCTGCCCCAGAAGTCTTTCACCAAGTTACAGCAAATTTAAGCCCTTATGCACTTTAAGATGACTCAGCAACAGGCTGGACTGAAGACTAAAACCTGGCCAGGGAAACCAAACCACTGTGTAGAAATGAGCGGGAGAAACATGAGCTGCAGGTGGTGAAGGAGAAAGTTACAAAGTTCAATAGTGAAGTCCACCTCAGAAACAAGACTGGCTCTTTCAAGGGCAACTTATGCAAACATATTTTTAGCACTGTTTCTTACATGCTTGTCCAGTGCATGTCAAGTTTGAAGACCATCCACTGGAGAAGCCATGGATAGAAAAAGAGCAGTATGAGATGAAAAATCCCATAAAATACAACAAAATAGCAGTAATATTTGGTTCCTTGGCTTGTGTTCAGGAAAGAAAGGAAGGAAATACAAACAACTGAAATGAGTACATTTTGCTCTTTATATAGTTTCTGATTTCATTGTACATTGTATTTTACAGAAAAAAATCCTTAGTAAGGGATTTCTGTTGCATTATATTGGGTCTAATAAAGAATGAAATTGAAAAAGTAAGCATCAACAAATAAGAAATTGAATGTTACTGTGTAGCTTTGAACCACACCCATCTGTCCTGTCAGTAGACCCCAGGAAGAAGAGATCAGCACCTTCCCCTCCACTTCCCCTTGTCAGCAATGAGGTCACCCTTCAGCCTCTTCCTCTCCAAACTAGACAAGCGTAAAGTCCTCAGCCACACTTCTCAGGACATCTTCCAGCCCTGTCACTGGCTTTGTTGCCCTCCTCTGGGTTCATTCAAGAACTTTCACATCCTTATTAATTGTGGGGCCCAGAACTGCACACAGCACTCTAGGCGAGGCTGCACCAATGCTGATTACAGTGGGATAATCACCATTTTGAGCAGCTAATGCCGTGTTTGATACACTCCAGGATGTGATTTGCCCTCTTGGCTGCTTTGGCACCCTGCTGATTCCTATTTAGCCTGACCAATCACCCCAATCAGATATTTTTCTGTAGGGCTGCTCTCCAACTCCTCCTCTTCCAGTTTATACTTGTGTCCAGCACTATGCAGAATCCAACATGTTTTAATTGTTAAATTTCATCCCATTAAACTGCTCAATGCTCTAACCTATCTAGATCCCTATGCAAGGCCTCTCATCACTCAAAAGAATCACCAGCACCTCCCAATTCGGTATCATTGGCAAACTTGTACTACTGGTGCATTCACCTGCTGCACCCAGAGCACTGATAGAACAGAGCACTGATATTGAACAGAGCTGGCTCTAGAGCTGAACCCTGAGGAACACCAGTGGTGACCAGACACCAGCCAGATGTGGCCCCATTGAATACAACCCTTTGAGCCCTGACCTTCAGCAGTTTTCCCTGCACACCATGAGCCCACTCATCCCACAGCCGTTCCTGGCATTCCCTGACCCTGGCTCACCTTTTGCCATGCCTGAGGCTGTTGATGACCCTGTACCAGCACCCAGCTCTGCCCATCCCATGCCAACCCCCTTGGGGCTGCCCCCTCAGAGAGGCCATAGCCTGCAATGAGGTCACACCCAGCCCCTGGCTTTCCATGCCCTGGAGCCAGCCCATGCTGAGACTGACAGCACAAGACTGTGCTTTATGGTCTATAATAACATCTTCATTTATTCCTGATGTATAAGTTATGTCCTTAGACTTTATCCTAGTTAGCAAAAGCACAAAGCAAAATTTCAACACCAGAAGCAAATAAAGATCACCCAAACAAGAGAAAACAGAAAAGCATATAAAACCTACCAGAACAAAACAAAAACAGTAGCAAAAAAGTACTGCATAGAACTCTAATGTGAGAAAAGGTAGGAGATCAAAGAGCACTTAGCACCATATTAGTCACACTGTTTATTATATTACTATCAGATAACTTTATGACTGCGTTATATAAACACATGTAGAAATTCGGCATTTAGCTTAACTATGTACATCTATTTCCTCTGCCATCTTATAACAACATATCACTCTTAAAAAAAGAATTAAAAAAAAAAAGAAACCAGCAAGCAACAGTATCCTGAAAAAAAGAAGCTGAGGGCAAGAACACATTTTTGAACAAATACCTGAAGTTATTCTGTTACTGTAACTAACCACTGTGATTCCTCACAACTAAATCAAATGTACAATGCCCTTAGAGGAAGCCATTTTTATACTACAGATGTTTAAACCATAGAAAAGTCAATGGTGGTTACTGGTTAACCCAAAGTAATTAAGTTAGAGAGATGACTGAATGTAAGAAATACTTATAAAACTGATCATCCCAAAAATTAATTCTCTGACAGTTAGCAAATATAAACCAAAATTAAATTATCATGGGTCACAGTGTGACTCACACTGCCATCTAATTTTAAACATCTGGATTTAACACTGGAACATGGGTATCACAAATAATTTTTTAGGAAGCCTTTGGTTTTCTTTTGGCTTTATGTTGACATTGCCATCATCTGAAATGTGCTAGCTCCTATCAGAATGATATGGTGGATCCTCCTGTAGATGAATGGCTACAAATAGAACTATATTGACCCAAACTTTGCATTGATATTTCCTAAACAGTTTGTACAAAGTCAACCTTTATTGCTGTTACAGACCAAAACATTAAAAGCACAACTTCACATACACCAAAAACAGAAAAAAAAAAATTAGACCAGAGTAACTAAAAAAGAAATTAAGTAAAATCACCAACCATCACCTAAATCATGAGACACAACACTATTTGTCCTCTGGCTGTCATCATTACTAGGTTCCTAGAAAGAAAATCATCAAAATCCAAAGGCCATTACCAGGGAAACAGCAAAAGATGAGTAGTTTTGAAAATAGACTATGCATTGCTTGGATTAAATTTGCATCTCTAAGTATGGGACACCTTTTCTCTTTTTAGAGCACTGTCTTCTCAAATGCACAGAAAAACTACTAGATAAACACAAGCTGTAAAAACAAATGAGCACAGGAATCCTTGTGTCTCCACACACTTGTGAGTTATGACTGCCTTCTTGTGGTTTCACAGACTTCACTCTTACCACTTCTAAGACTGATCTCAACTGAGGTCTTATTCTATTTAGCAGAAGTTTTTACCAATCTGTAAAAGAATCCAGATGAAATAAACTTCACTTCTCCATGCAACAGGAGGAATTAAACACACTGACACTAACTTGAAGATGTTAAAACTTATATATTGAACCTCAAAGTATATTTGGGCCAAATTTTGAACACATTTTTTGAGATTAAGTAATCCAGTTGAAGTAAACACAAACTAGTCTAATAGCATTAATAGGGGAAGCAGAAAATAGCTTGTCAACTACTTGTTAGTAAGCTCTATTTCAAAATCCCCACCCTTTCAAAATGCTAATTTACATCTTCTGTTGTGTCATAAACTAGATTTGCTATACATAGGAAATAATGAGATAATAAAAGTATATGCTGGCCCAAGGATGTGACAGAAGTGTAGCCTTGGGAAATTAACACCAAAAAGAACAAAATGCATTCTAAAAACATAATGCTTGCTTATGTAAAACACAATATAAATGTAGACATATGCAACCTACTTTGTATTTGAAAAAAATACAACTGGTTCTCAATATACTGTAGGATCCAACGCTTCAGAAATGTTTGCATGCTGCTTTGAATGCAGATTTGATTTTATAACTGAAAACTATAGTCCATATTACTCTTCTGTATAATTATAAGATTACTGGTTAGTTGGGTGACTCCCAACAGCATGTGATGTGGTACGTTTATCACAGGCTGCATTTGCCTCCAGTGCCTACCAACAAAGCATTCCAGAATCAGCTACAAACTCCTAGAAAGTCATGTGAACCACAGAAACACATCTACTGAGCAAAACATCTGGTCTTGATGGGCTTGCTGTATGCACTACACATATTTCAACTTTGCCCTTTCCTTCAACTATTCGTTGAAGGTCCCATAGACACAATGCCCCTTACTTGCTAACACACTTTAGATCCCCCTGGATAATCTCTCCCAGTTATGTTAATCCAGAAAAAGTCCCTTGCATGAACTCTCAGACTGGTCCATGTTGTGAAAGAAAAGGCGATCATGATACTTAAGAAACTCTCAAAGCAAACTCTGATCCACATTAAAACACTAATGTATAGGTGCATCTCAGACATTTCTAACATCTCCCAAACACACAAGCTAAGTAATTCAGCTATTCTTAGCTCAGTGGTTCTTAGTTCTTATTAGACTAAATTTTCTTCAAAAGCCACACTGTTTCAGGGCCAGTCAGGGCAGCATTCCTTTCTGGACTTACAAAAGCAGATGCTTTTGGTTCTGTTGTCTCACATCCTTAAGAAACTAACCACACACAAAAGAATAACAACCCTGCATTTTTATATCAACTAAAACATCCATTATAAATAGTCTAACCATAAACTACACAAACATGGAATAGTCCATGCATGTTGCATTGTCACGGAGTAATATCTGATTCCAAAAACTGCTAAATGCATTGTACTGTACCACATACTGGCCATGTGATGTTTCACTGCATTTTCTCCTATTCTGTTCTGGCACGTATGAGAGGGACATCATTACATACTACACTTGTAACTTTGGCAAGAGTATGGGCACACACCTGTCCTTCAAATTTAGCAGATCTTCAGTGGCCATGTTACTATGACTCAGTCAGATACCATCAAATTATATGCTCACATTCTTGGGCTTAACATACTATTTATTTCCAATATAATTGCATGAAATTCACATGATAAATTTCAGGAATGCATTTCCTTTCTCTTTGGCATGTGTTACTAGTTTACAAGATACTAAATATTTCAAGCCACAGTAGCAGCCATATCCCCACAAGCTGATGGATACATATATTTTCATTTCCCCTTTAAAGGAGAACAAATGAAAACATGAATTCCACGCAGCACCTTTCTCAACATAAAATATATGTGACAAGTATCTCCTTATTCCTATTGTCTTGATGTATTACTATAAATTTTTTCCTGTTTGAAGGCAATAAACTCAATAAACATAATTGCCAATATGAATACTGTGTTTCACTATCTTTTAATATTTTTGTAGTAAAGTACAATCTCAGCAGTAAAACTTAGCACAAATGACAATCCTACAGATGAAATATGCAGTCTAAAACTTGACCATAATTATTAATTGGTAGCTCCAGTGACCTATTAATATTTTTTAATACAAAAATCATGTTTTGGAGGAATTATTAAAGTGCATAGGAAAGCTCTCAAAAGTAAAAAGTGTAAAAATTAACACAGTCCTTGGAGGTATAAGAGCTGTGTAAACAGTCTTTAGGGATTTTTTTCTGTTTTCCACAGAAGACCTGTCTCAGTGAGCAAACTGCACCTCACCAGACCTGGGATTTTCTAGAAACATTTGCAAAAGGGTTGTGGCCATTCAGGAATTAGAGATTTTTTCCAACAAAAATGACCCTTAGACTTAAACAGAACAGCCTATCTGCAATCTGAACCAAAACCAACACACTCTTGTTAGAAACCACACACACACAAAAAAAGTCTTTCACCACAACAATTAAAGCATCATTTCAGAAAAAAAAAGTATTATTTCCCTGACATATTTTAATTATTAATCATTCCATACATCTGCCTTCACTGAAGATGCTGCAGAGAGATGGAAAAGATGTAATGGGTGCAGTTTATAAGCCCACAATTTATTGTTTCATCTCTAAAGCACAACTCAACAAAAATCTTATCAGACAGGTTAACACTCTTCTCTCCATTGCTCCTATTTGTTGGTCCTTGGCCTGTCCCTTCCCAACCCAGCTCTCACTTCTGCAGAAGGCCAGCACACAGGGCTGCCAAATTAAGCCTGTCAAAGACTAGTAGATGCCAGTAGCATCTGCTCAGATACCACACACCACATCACTTATTGAATGCCCTTCTCCCAGTAGTGTCACGCAAGCAGAGGGAGTCGTGATGCCCTTCTCCAGACCAGTCAGTGCTGCTGTCTTTCCCCAGCTCCCAGACCTGTAAACCCTGTTGGTGTTTGTGTGCAAACCACATTCTTATTCCTTTCCTATTTTAAGGAATGATAATAGATCCCACAACAGCAGAAGTTGTGATGACATTGTGGTGACAATGGATGAAAAACAGGCCTCAAGTGAAGGAGCACACTGAGGGGTGGGTGAGTCTTTCCTTTTCCACTCGAAATTTAACACATCTGCTAACCTGATCCAAGCTGAGACCCTTTGGCCCTGACAGTATA
>WEZZ01007798.1:197817-264119 GCA_013400585.1 Chloropsis cyanopogon | reverse complement strand
TGTCCAGCTCCAGCTTTGCAGTTCCTGGGGTGGAGAGCAGGATCAGCTGGGAGCTGAGCACAGGGAATTCTGTGCCTCACAAGGCCCTGAGGAACAGCCTTCAAAACCTTCCTCGTGCATGCTGCAGATCCCTAATTTTCTTTTTCTATTTTATCCTTGCAAATGAATGTGAAGAGAGGACAGCAGCAATTACAGTGATAGGCTGGAAAAAAGCTTTCCAGCTTCTCTTGGAATATCTGATTATTTTTTTATTTTTAATTTTATATTCTCTGGATTTCCTTTGAGGTGGTAATTTCAGTTTTCAGCTGGTTTTCTCTGCCTGAGAAAATCCCTGGAGTCAAGGACTGGAAAGACAAAGCATGGGAGGATATCTCTGTACATATCCCATTCCTTCCATGCAAACCCAATTATTTTCTTGTGCTGGAAGTTTGAGGAAGGAAAATTTTGTCCTGTCCTAAGATTTTTGAGCAGCAGCTGCTGCTCTGTGTGTGTTGGGATGTGTTAATAAACTGCGGGTGGAATTGCAAACCATCCTCTGCTGGAAAAGGGGATGAGCTCTTCCTGCTGCTGTGTATTCCTGGCTGGAATTCAAGAATGACAGGTTGCTTTAAAAAAAAAACAAAAAAACAACCAAGCCCTGTGGTTTTATCACTTTCTTCCATCCAGATGTTGAGCCCAAGCTGTGATTTTTCAGAAAACTTTCACAGGGAAATGAGATTCCTTGAGCAGAGCAGCTGCTGGCTCAGGGGGCCGAGTTTTCACCTGGGATGTGAAAAGCTCCAGTCTAAGCCTGGCTCAGACAACAGATCTGAGCCTAAACTTGGCATTTTCAGAGAATCCCAGAATGGTTTGGGTTGGAAGGAAACTCAAAGTTCATCCTGTTCCACTCCCCTGCCATGGGCAGGGCACCTTCCACTATCCCAGAGTGCTCCAAACCCAGCCTCAGTCCCAAGGGAATTTGGCTGGATGTGCTCCACAGTCCATCCTGAGCTTTGTTCCAACAGGGAATATCCAGCCCAACATCCTTCCCAGCTCTTTTTGTTGTTCTGGCAAAGTATTTCTCAATGAAAGTTGTAATAAAAAATTCAGGCCAGCTGCTGTGGCTCCTCCAGCCCCAGCTGGCCTTGCTGTGACAGGGACACAGCTGCTGACAGGAGAATAAATAAATAAATCCACCAGGGGAGAGAGGCTGGACTGCTGAGCTGCAGTTAGGAACTCTCTGGGTTGGGAGCAGCTCTCTTACATTGGTGGGCAACGGGGTTCAGGTCATTCAAGAGATCTGCTGGGATTTTCCAAGGATTTGGAGTGTGTTTTGTCCTTGGACATCCTTGTGGAGCTTCCAGGGGGCCTGAAACCAGATAGCCCAGAAGGTTACAACAATAACAACAACACCCTCTCCATTTCATGCTCTGATCAAACATACAACACTCGAGGGAGCTCCTTGGTCAAAGTTCAGGTCCTCACACTTGCAGTCAGCTCTAGGAATTCAGAATATCAGCTTCACTCCTCAGCAGGCACGAAATATCCAGTTACCCAGCAGAGAGCTGCAGCAAGGGTGGGAAAAGTCACCATTGTGAAGCACTGCTCCAAAAAATGAAAAGGAGAAGAGGAAATCAGTGCTGTTGCCAGTGTCCAGAGGTCTTCCCATGGCTGGTGTAGGCATTAATTCCCAGATTTTCACAGGGGTCTGAGAGGCAGAGATGTGATTAACACGTTAGCAGAGTGCTGGGAGAGAATCTCTCTCATCTGTCTGAGCAGCTCAGTGAAACTTGCAGAAAACAACAGAAAAAAAAATAAATTCCCTGCCTCAGAGCACGACAGATGGGTCACCTGTGCTGCAGGTCACTTCTCAGAGCTGCTGCCAGCGTGAGGCAGCCTCAGAAACGTCAGGACAGAGGAAAGCTGCAGTGTGGAAGCACAGAGCCTTTTGTCACCGAGGTTCCAGAGCTGCTGTGCCAGGGCTCCTGCAGGGATTGTCCGTCCTGGGGGGGCTGGCTGTCACCAGGCAGGAGGAGGGACACAGGGCTGGCTCAGATGGAGCTGCAGGTACCTTCAAGGAATGGTGCCCTGGGATTCAGTCAAGGTCATGCAAGGAGTTTGTAGCAGAGGCAGGACCCACACCCAGCTCTTCCCAGCGTGGTGCTTTAAGAATAAAGGCTATCTTTCATCTAAATTAAAACCCCACAATTTTACAGAAGCTTCAGGGCCCCTGTCTAATCTATTCACACAGCATTCATCACCATGGCATCTAGGTGCCACTCTCCTCATCCCTTAACCTTGCCAGAGCCCGTCATGAATATTCCCAGCATCTTTTATGGCTTTCCAAATGAGATGAAGACACTCTTCCACTCTCTGCCTCCACCTCCACTCCGAGCAGCCTGCCTGATAAACAACCCATCCGTTAGACCCACAAAAAATATGAAAGAAAAAAATCAAGATAAAACGCTGAGAGGGTTTCCAATTAGCAAATCTTGGCCATATTTTGGAGTGTCTCTGCTCCCCTCCCCGTCAGAAGTTGGGCACTCTAACAACACGGCCTGTCACTGCTCAGCCTGCCAGCTGCATAAAATCAAGGCATCAGGCTTTTTTAATTGAATGCATAATGAGGTGACTGGCAGGTTTAATTAACAAAACTCATCCTGTGTGTGCACCTGGAGGTGAAAATAAGTTTAATCAAGAGGAGTTGGCAAGTGCCAACAGCTCTGTCATGGTTGCCCCCCTGCTCCCTCCTCTTATTTTGGTTTGTTTCAACCAGGCTTTATATCTGCAAAAATGGCTCTGGGTGCTGATTAATTATCTTTTGCTCAAGATTGATGAGTTGTTGCAGCCTGCCTTGTAATGAGAGCCCTTGCTCCTGGAAGCTTTAATAATAAGGCTGCCTTAGATAAACTGCTGATGGCAAACACTCGAGGTGCCTGAATTACAGGAACCCTTGAGGGCTTGATCCATGCGAGGAAAATTCATCCTGAAAATGTTCTGGCTGGCACCTTACCACCAAGGGAAGGTGGAGCAGGGTGGTGTGGAGCCTCCTCAGAAGTTAAGGAGTGAGGGAGAAGCCATGAGGGGTCTGAGTTACTTCTGGGTTGAAATGGCATCGTTGGAGGGTTTGAGATGGCTTCATTGGGGGGTTTGAAATGGCTTCATTACTGGGTTGGTAAAAAGTCATGGAGGGTTTGAAATGGCATAATTACTGATAAAAAGTCATGGATAGAAGGTAAAAAATGCCTGGATGCCTTCCCTGCTCCTGAAGGCATGGCAGGAGGGAATTCCCATGTGCCAGGACAACCTGTGCCATCACTCCCTGTCCCCACAGGACACCCATACCACATCCAGCATCCCCCTGGATCCAAAATGCACATCTGGCAGGGGGGAGCTGCAGCTCTGGAGCCCCGAGGTGACACTGGGGGAGTGGATGTCCCCTGGCTGGCCAGATTTGGTGGAGCAGAGCAGAGCTGGTGGCTCTGGGGTGCTGCAGGTCAGGTCCCTCTCTCCACAGCCAGCTGGGGAAGGTGTGTCCCCAGCCGCCTTCTGGCACAGGTTGTGGGTGTTGCTCGGGGTGGTTCATGCACGCAGGCTGTCAAAATATCCTCCCTGCTCCTCAGCCACTCAAGGTGCCCTCTCTGTCTCCTGCCTGGAAGGGATTTGCCGTGGTGTTCCCATAGCTGGTCTGTGTTGGAGCTGTCACTGACAGCTGTTGTGTGACTGCAGGAAGGGATGATGACTCCCTAATGATAACGTGTCACGGCGTGTCTCGCTGCCTTTCTTCTCCTCCAGCTGCACGTTCCTCCTGCCGCTGCCTCAGTCACTGCACTCGGCTGTGGAGCAGGGAAAAGGCTCTGAATGCTCCCACTTTGGTAAAAAATGTGGATAAATTTTCTCCTCCTCCGCTCCTGAGGTCCCTCCTGGAGTGCTGCGTCCCGGCCTGGTGCCCCCAGTGGAAGGAGGACATGGAGGTGTTGGAGCAAGGTGGATGAGGGAGTTGGGAGTGTTCAACCTGGAGAAGGTTTTGTGGAGACCTCACAGCACCTTCTGTACCATCTGGGGAGTGCCCAAGGAAGCTGGAGAGGGACCCTGCATTGGGAAATGTAACAGGACAAAGGGGAGTGGGTTCAAACTGAACTCTGGGGTAGATTTTGGGAAGGAATTCCTGGCGGGGAGGGTGGGCAGGCCCTGGCACAGGGTGCCCAGAGCAGCTGGGGCTGCCCCTGGATCCCTGGCAGTGCCAGGCTGGATGGAACTTGGAGCACCCTGGGATAGTGGAAGGTGTCTCTGCCATGGCAGGGGTGGAATGAGATGAGATTTAAATTTGGGTTATTCCAACCCAACCCATTCCATGACAGTGGAAGTAGCAGAGGGAGATCTGGAGAGCCCTGACCTCCTTCTCTTCACTCTTTGTGGAGTTTGGTTGGGATCACAGAGAGCATTTCCTTAAAAAATGAAAAAAGGAAAGGGAAAAATGAAAGAAGGAAAGAGGGAAAAATGAAAGAAAGAAAGAAAGAAAAGAAAATTTATGTATATAAAAATAAATAAATGAACAAACAAGGCCAGGTTGGAGTGACCCTTCCTAGTGGAAGCTGTCCCTGCTCATGGCAGGGGTGGAGTGAGGCGAGTTTTAAGGTCCTTTCCAACCCAAACCATTCTGGGATTCCACGGAGCTCTCAGAGGAGATGCCCTGTGTGGTAACCTGGCCTTTTGTACCTTGGGGTGTCCCAATATCCCACCCCGTTTTTTTTGGAGGTGCTGAAGCTCCAACCTGCTCAGTTAAGGCATTCAGAGTAATGAATGTGCACTCAGGTGTCCTGCCAGGCTAATCCCTCATGTGACTGCTACAGCTTTTCCCTGATAAACTCTGGAAAATAAATATATAAATGGCTGAAAGCTGTGGGAGAAGGAGCCTGTGAAGCACACAGAGGTGTCTCTCCCTGTCCCTGTGGGCCACCACCAGCCCCTCTCTGCTGAGCTTCAGCTGTGATCTCACACCTCCAGCCTTTGCAGGGGCTCTCATCACAAAAATTTAATGAGAAGTGACAAAAAAAAAAAGGAAAAAAGTCTTTACATCTGCTTTAAGGAGCTGACTGGAGTGCCAAGTGTGCTTAACCTAGATTTGAATTCCCCTGGTGTGGGAGGGTTCCTGTGCCCAGGCAGAAGGCCCAGAAGGGTTATGCATCATTTACAACCCCGTGCTCCAAACCAGGGGCAGGACGGGGGCGGCTGGGAGTGGAAATGCAGGCTCAGAACTCTCAGCTCAGCGGGAGCCCCTGCTCTGTGCAGGGCCAGAACCCAGCTGATTAACAGCTTCTGGCAAGGCCAGCAGGGCTTGGCTCCCTCTTGCTGCCTGCTGGCACGACAGGGAAGGTGTCCTTTCCCCGTGGCAAGTGACATGTCCCCTCTGAGCAGCTCCCAAGCCATACCTGTGGCACTTTCACAGGTTTTGGGGTCCCCTAGAGCCACCCAGCAGGTAAAATCTCCCTCTGTGGGACGTGCTGGTCCCTGCTGAATTCCTGTTTGTCCCTGAGGGGGGGTGTTGCTGCTGCTCAGGGTAAAAAAAATCTTCTCATTCTGGGTTGTTTTAAAGAGAATCCTGAAATATTTGAAGCTAGGGAGGAGCAGCAGCACCAACAGGTGTCTGTGGATATCTGGAGATGGTGTGGAGAGTCAGACTGGGGCTGCTGGAGCTGGGAATTTGCTGAGCATCCCAGAGGATCCCTGAGAGCTGCTTGGGTGGTAATCAGATTTGTCTTAGTCCTGAGTGGAGAAATTCCCAGAGGGATCTGCTGCCTGTTTCCTCCTGTGGGGTGATCCCAGAGCCCTCTTCATCTTGGCATTTTGGAGATCTGAGGCACGTGTCTTACACATTTTTGGAAGATTTTGGAAGTCTCGACCATGGTGACCTTTTAGAGCACTTGAATGTGCCGTGGGATCCCCTTCTTTTTGTGGCCTCTGAGCTGTAGAACAGGCCAGCAGGATTTCTCCTGGACAATCTACCTTTATCTCCCAAAAGGGATTTTTACCTTGCCTCTGGTTTGAGAGCATCAGCTTGCAAGGAGGGAGACACCTGGTAGCTGTGACAACCACAAAAACCTGAGGGAGCTGTCTTCTCCAAATCCTCTTCCAACACAGGCAAGATCCCATTTCTGCTTCAATTCAGGCAGCTGTGAGGAAAAACCAGAAATTACTTTATCTTTGCTCTGAAGCAGGGGTGGAATCCACCTGTTTGTAGCAATTCCACAAGAATTCTGCACAACACGTGTCTTGTTTTGTAAGGAATACACAAACCAGAAAGTTTGATGTCCTAAAAGTTGTTTTTCTCTTGGGATTGATGCCAGCAAAGGCACGTTTCCCTTCCTCCCCTTTCTGCTGGTAGACACGTGGGTGCCAACACAAGTAGATGTGCACAGGGCGAGTTTTTCAAGCTTTTTTCCCCCCAAAATAATCGAAATATGGCTCAGCTGGGTGGCAGAAGGGAAGAGCTGCTCTGGGGCAGGGCTGAGGAGCCGCAGCCACAGGAGGTCAGTGTTGCACTGTGGAAATGGCAGCGAAAAGTCAGCGTGCCCTTGGAGGAAAACTTGACCCAGGAGGGAGGAGAATTCCTGCCGGGCACTCCGGGGCGGTTTGGCACGCTGTGCTCGGCAGGGCCCCGTGCTGGTGGAGGATGTGATGCTGGAAGGAGCGGGGATGTGTCCCAGGAGGGGAAGGGAAAGGGCAAAAGGAGAAAAAGGAGTACAGTGTGGATGTTGGGAAGGGAAAGGGCAAAAGGAGAAAAAGGAGTACAGTGTGGATGTTGGGAAGGGAAAGGGCAAAAGGAGAAAAAGGAGTACAGTGTGGATGTTGGGAAGGGAAAGGGCAAAAGGAGAAAAAGGAGTACAGTGTGGATGTTGGGAAGGGAAAGGGCAAAAGGAGAAAAAGGAGTACAGTGTGGATGTTGGGAAGGGAAAGGGCAAAAGGAGAAAAAGGAGTACAGTGTGGATTTTGGGAAGGGAAAGGGCAAAAGGAGAAAAAGGAGACTGGTGAGGATTTTGGGAAGGGAAAGAGCAAAAGGAGCCTGGTGTGGATTTTGGGAAGGAAAATGGCAAAAGGAGCAAAAGGAGACTGGTGTGGATTTTGGGGAAGGAAAATGGGAAAAGGAGCAAAAGGGGCACGGTGTGGGTTTTGGGAAGGAAAATGGCAAAAGGAGAAAAAGGAGACTGGTGTGGATCTTGGGGAAGGAAAATGGCAAAAGGAGCAAAAGGAGCACGGTGTAGATTTTGGGGGAAGAAAAGAGACTGAAGGAGCCTGGTGTGGATTTTGGGAAGGAAAATGGCAAAAGGAGCAAAAGGAGCACGGTGTGGATTTTGGGGAAATAAAAGGAGCAAAAGGAGCCTGANGTGTGGATTTTGGGAAGGAAAATGGCAAAAGGAGCAAAAGGAGACTGGTGTGGATTTTGGGAAGGAAAATGGCAAAAGGAGCAAAAGGAGACTGGTGTGGATTTTGGGATGGAAAAAGGAGCAAAAGGAGGGTTTTGGGAAAGGAAAAGGGAAAAAAGAGCCTGGTGTGGATTTTGGGGAAGGAAAAGGGCAAAAGGGAGCGTGGTGTGGGTTTTGAGGAAGGAAAATGGGAAAAGCAGCACGGTGTGGATTTCACGCCTTGGGGAGCTGGGAGCAGACACTCGATGGCTCCAAGCTGGGGAGGACCTGGGAGCTGCGGGCTTTGCCCTGCCCGTGCCAGCCCAGGCTTTGCCCTGCCCGTGCCAGCCCTGCCTTTGGCCCAGGTGTCCCCTCGAAGCTGTTTGATGGAGGAGCCCCCACCCTCGATCCCACGGGCAGCATCCCTGCGGGGGTGGCGCGGGTGGGTGGCTCCCCAGCTGCCTCGCTCCGCTCATCAAGGCTGGAAAAGCCCTTCCAGGGCTGATCCCGGTCCCTCCTCCTGCCATTCCTCCCTCCAGGGTGGTCCGGGGCAGGTTGGAGCAGGAGGCTGAGGGATGCGCGCACGCTGCTGACAGGGGATTTGCATTCCAGCAGATTCCAGGGGCTGTGTCCAGCCGCTCTCTTCCCCCAGGGCTCTGAGCTGTGTTTTAAGGCCCATTCCCAGGGAGCTCTGGCAGCTGTTTGATGTGGTGGCAGCGCTTTTAGAGAATGGCTGGGCCGGTGACAGAAGTGAAACTCGAATATTCTCCAGTAGGCTCTGCGGTTCCTTCATTAAAAACAGACAGATAAACAAACAAATTACAGCCCATTATGAGCATGTCCTTCAGTTCCTCTTCAAACAGCTTTTTGCTGTTTTAAAAAGCCTTAAATAAGGACACAGCCTCTCCAGTCTTGGCCATAAACTGTTGGCTTTAAGCTTTCCCTGTGCTCTGGATCCGTTGTCTTTGCTGTCTTGGAAGTGTCTGATGTGAGCTTTTAATTCGTTTGGCTTTTCCTGGTGAGAGGCTTCAGAACAAGATTCCTTGTGTGCAGCCTTTGATGTCGCACCACAAAGAATCTCCCACTTTTTCCAAATGCTCTGCTGAACCCCCATTAAAAACAAAACAAAACAAAAAAAAAAAAAAAAGAGGAGTTGCATGTAGGCAGGCTAGAGGAAGTGGGGTGACCCATGGCAGTGGTTTTTGTGTCCCTCACAAAGGCCCCAGAGCTGTGGGGATGGGCTCAGCCGAAGGATCTGTGCTCATTTGGGCAGGGCTGGGCTGAGTTGTCTTTGCAGGCTTGGAAACATCACGTGAAACACGCTGGGAACATCCAGCCAGAGTTTTTCCTCCTCCAAAAGTAGATAAAGACCTGTTTTGCTTCCTCTGACACTCAGTGGCTCCTGCTTTCTTGGTGCTGAGCCAGGACTCTGCTGCTCTCTCACACCTTTGCATTTGGGCACCTGGGATTGCTCCCACTCCTGAAGCCGAGGGAGAGGAAAAACCATTTTCTGCATCACAGAAACAAAGCTCTCCATCTTCCCCTCGGTGGCTCTGCCTTTGGCTGGCTGAGGGCTTTTGGGATTATTTTGTTTGGGCCCCTGCTCGGAGACTAAACCCAGAGCAGGTGCCTTGGGTGCAGCCTGTGAATCCTCAGCTTGGTTAAAGGGCTTTGTTCCAAGTGTGTTCCTGCAGAGGAGAAACCTCAGCACTGACCCTTTTCAGGAGCATCTGATGCGTGCACCGTGATTAGAAAGAGTAGGGGAAGTTAAAAATAACCTGTGGAGGAGGCATTCTAATGAGCAATTATCATTCCTCTCCATTGACTTTTTGCAGCAAGACTCTCCATGTGTTTAGTCTTCTCCAAAGAACATGCCAGATGTTAGAGTGAGTGACTTGTTAAGTCCCTGAATTCCATTCTCACTGGTGTTCTGAAGCATTGTCAGGTTCTTTTTTTTCCCTTTTATTTTTTTTGTAACTATTAAAATAATTGGGCCCTGAACATTCTGACCTGATAACGCAAAAGAATCTTGGCTGGCTTTCGTAAGGGTCAGGATTAGTGAATAGAAAACTTGGGGAGGGTTTGCCAGAACAAAGAAATGTTTCTGCATGCAAAGATCTTCAATAAATTAATCTGAGGTGGAATCATCTGGCTTCAGAAATCATGCCTCCTGGCAAAATCTGACTTTTGCATTTCAACATCCTGAACTTTAGTCTCTGAGGAAGCTTTTGTGCTTGTGGGGCTCTGCTTTCCTCCCAAAAGAGAGCCCTTTAGAAATGATTGACGACGAGGCCGAGTCCACCTTTGCGAAATTGTCGTGTGGGGGAAAGCAAGGAGGAAAAGCAGAAGTCCCTTTACAAAGCCACCAGGGCCCTTTGCCGTCCCCGTTCCCTCGCAGGAATCTTAATTGGATTAAAATACAAATCTGTATATTGTGATTTTGCATGCCATGGATCCCACCCTCTTGTTTTTAGGCGCATTGGCCAAGCTCAATGAAGTGCACGGTCAATGTTTGAGCTCTGCCTTTGGTGTCCCTCGGTTGGAGCTCATTAAGCATTCGGGGAATAATAATTCTGGGACTTGAACTTTGATCTGAGGAATCTGGGAAAGAAAGGGCCGGAAATTGCAGCAGCCTGATTAGCTACCCCAAGTTGATCAACTTTTCTGCCAGATGCAGGCAGAGCTCCCAGAGGCTCCGAGACAATGGTGGGGGTGAGGCAGAGCCGCCGTGTCTGCGCTCCCATCACATCCCATCACTGTCCCCCGTGCAGATGGCACTTTGAACCACCCCACAGCCAGCCAGAGCCTTTGTCCAAAATATCTACTTGGCAAAAAAATTAATAGTCATTTATTTAATTTTTTTTTTTAGCCTTAAGCGTTTGCTGATTTTCACACATTTGCGAGTTGTGCCGTTTTGTTACGGCTGGAAACATCAAATTATCTTGAGAAAACGTTTCCCTCAGAGCTTTTCTTGAGCCTGACTCTGAATTTGTGGCAATTTCAGTGGGACACTGTGAATTAAAGTGAGGCAAAACTGGGCTGTGGAGTTTTACATGAGCAGTCCTTTACTGCCCAGGAGGAAATTTAGATTGGGGTGTAAAACCTAGAATGCTTCGATGTAGAACAAGGCAGGGGTTGTCATGTATTTCCATTTACCCCCCAAAATACCAGGAGAATCTCAGCTGGAATTCAAGCACATGTTGTGACAACCTGAACTCGATGAGGATCCAGATTTAGAGCTCTGCTGTGTCTGACTGGGGATTGTGTGACCTTGGCGACTGAAAAGTCCCAGCTGGAGCTGAGACAGGAGTGGAATGAAGCTTCTCCCCGAGCAGAGCTGGAGACTTGGATATCTCCCTTCTTGGAAAGGAGATGTCCCTGCCACCACCAGAACACCTCGATAATACTGAAATACTGACCCCTCCCATCGCTGGAAAACCTTCCTGATTGTTGTTGCTTGTCCTCAGAACTTCGTGCAGTTTCGCTTTCTGTCAAGAGACGCATCAAATGTCTACCTCAGTATCCAAGGGAAATAAATATCCACAAGCTTAGTGCCATGTTTCTGGATGCTTGGCCAGCTGGCAGAGCAGGAATGGGATGTGGAGCTTTTCCAGAAGGGCTTCTGATGGAGACAAATTTTTTTTTTTTTCTTATTCCTGCTAGAAATCAAATACTAAATATTGTAGTTGAAAACCCAAATGGTTTAGGTTCCAGCAGTAAGACACCCTGGTGCCTTGTGATTGCAGTGTTTGATCCCTCCTGGGTCCCTCTCCTGTCCCAGGCTCAGGGGTGATGCAGTGGTCCTTCCCATGGAAATGTGCTCAGGATGTTTTCCAGGAGGAAAATCACCGTCAGAGCAAATAACATTGTTTGAAAGAAAGTTTCCTTTTCAAATGAAAAAAAAACGTAATACGGTTTTGGCAGGCTCCCATCCGCCTCCCAGTGCAGACACTCCATGTTATGGTTGTGTGTAGCATCAGGAACTGTCTTTAATGTGATTTTGGAAATTCTGTGTTGAGTGGCTGGGTCTCAGTTTTCATGGAGGGGAGGTGTCTCCCTGTCAGAGCGCCAGGCGTTCTGTCAGATTCCGTGTTTTCTGTCCCTATATAAAGCTGAGCTTTGGTTCCAGCCTCGGTGACGGAGGAAGCTGACACTATTCCAACATGTTGTTCATATCCTGAAGTCTTTTAATTTCCCCTGGCTGCTGTTGCAACAGCTCTGTTTCACTGAATAAATTAATCACAACCTCAGATTTGGTGAATACGGAGCCTCAAAGCCCAGGTTCCACTCGTGACTTGGAGAAAGCTCTTCCAGTCGGGTGCTTTGGCATTATTTTCCCCCCTCCGTGGGTGAAACGGTTACAAGAACCTCTGCTATTGTTGCTAGAAAAAGTGGCTTCCTGTGATAGAAAGTAATTTTTTCAAATAGGAAACATATGGCTGGTCCCTAACAACAAAGTAATGTTCAGGTGCTGATGGCATATGCCTCCAGTCCTGTTACAGGAAGCTATCTTGGAAATCTGGTGGCAGAGGCTTATCCACACTGGTTTGCAGGAAGTGGAGTGGGGGGATGGAATCTGAACCCGATATCAGAAATAAATACGTTTACAATTTTAATTTCACGAGGAGTTTTTTGCTGTCCCTGCCTCAGGAGTCTCTGCAGTGCATCCCTTGTGGGCAGTGATAAACAAATCCTGGGTGAGGTCTGTGGTGCTCTGTTTAATGCCCATCTGGGGGATAAAAATTCCTAATTTCATAGTGAGAGCCCCTCTCAGGGTTTGGTGTCTCACAGGAGGAGTGACAGAAAAAGGGGGAAAGGCTCCAAACTTGAAAGTCAGCAGGTTCAGGTTGGATATTGGGGAAAAAAAAATATTTATTGTGAGGGTGGTGAGGCCCTGGCACCGGCTGCCCAGAGAAATTGGGGCTGCCCCATCCCTGGAAGTGTTCCCTGACTCTCCCATGGATTTTTGGGAGCTCCAAGAGCTGCTGGGATCATTATTCTTTGAGTTACATTTCTCTTGTTATGGTTCTCAACCTTAATACAGCCAGGATTTGAACTGAACTATAGCTGGGGATATTTTTACCCTCCAGTACTGGAATTTTAGCCTCTAACAATTAACAATATTTACCTTTGTTTCCTTTGTGAGCCAAACTTCTTTTTCTCCTGTGTTCTGGCTGAAAATTTGAATTTTTACTTAAAAATTCAAGTGCTTTTCACCATAGCTCAGATATTCAGGTCGCTTCTCAGCTTGAGATTGGGTTGGGCTTGCAGCCCAAAGTGAAGTTGGTCAGCAGGAGCTGATGGGGATTTGCTGTGCCCAGATGGGCCAAACAAAGCAGGGCTGTGTGGGAACCACACACTTTTTGTGTCAAGCTACCAAACTTCATCGTGGTTTTATCTTCCCTCACAGAATCCTGCATTTAGGGTGGTTCAGGGTGCTGCAAACCCCCCTTTCCACCCTCGTTATTGCTCAGTTACCCAATTAGTGCTCTCACACCTGCAGCTTCTTCATCTGCAGACACACCATGGCTTTAACCCTTTGGAGAGGCACAGCTGGGGAAATGTCAGATGGAGGGGAAAAAACCTCTGGATTCGGAAAATCTCTGGATTGACTTTTGTGTCAAGCAGGAGCCTTTGAGGTTGTTTTACCCCCACATTTCAGGAGCTGACAGCAGGAGTGATTTTTGTTCGGCAGTGAGCTCTGAGGAGGCAAATGGCCTTAAGTTCCAGCATTAGGAAATAAAATAGACCAGCAAGAATGCCAAGGTTTCCTAGTGGAGGAATTCTGGAGGAATCTTCTCCAGAGCTGCAGCAAGTTGCAAAGAGACACAAGAGCTGGGCAGGATTGATTGAGTGCCTGCAACTCTGATAGTGCTGCAATAAAAGTGACAAATGGGGGACAAGAGTGGGGCTGCTGGAAACTTAGCATGGCTGAGGGGAAAAAAAAAAAATAATGCACGGGGTGTAATTTATTGGCAATGAAGAACCATCAGCAGGAGAGAGGGAACTTAATTCAGCCCGGTTAATTAGGTATGGGACTGAAACCTTGGTCTTGCACAGCTCCAGCCACGGAGTCACTGGGGCTCTCGGAGGACTCTGGCTGCAAAAGCTGGGGATGAATTTTAATTGTTGGTTCGAGTCTCTGCCAGAACAATAACCAGGAAAACCCCTCCAGAATGGCCTGGGGTGGGAATGCCACCCTTATCAGCAGCTGCCAGAGGCTCCACCTGGGTGCTCTGAGTGTCCAGAGCTGTTTTAGCCAGCGGGGTTTTAAAGATTTTGTGCTGTTTAAAAAGGGCACTGTGGGCTGGCACAGCCTTGCTCAGCTTCGTGTCACTTTGTCATCTCCAGAGGTCCCTCCTGTGGTTCTGTGCCCTCCCAGCCCCTCAGCAGACCCCCAGATTTTGGAGGTAGTTTAAAACCCACCCTCCCCTCCCCAGCCCCATGAGCACAGCGCCCTGCTGCTAACAAAGAAATCTGGGCTCCTTCCCCAGGTAATTTTCCCTTCTCCCAAACCTTAGGAAGCACTAAACCCATCTGGGTGGGATGGAGAGGGAGAAACAGCAATGCTCTCCAGGAAAAAAAAAAAAAAAAAAAAAGGTTCTGAGGGATAAAGCACAAAGAAGATGTTTTTATGGGGCTGGGTGAGGCTGCTGTGCACAGAAGGGAGCCCAGCGCGCTGCTAAAAGGAGAATTTCGTGTGATGTCATTCCCAACACTCCACTGGGGCTCCAGGCAAAGCCGGTGTGGTCAGCTTGAGGCTGGGGGGGAGCAGGGAGGACGAGGAGGAGGAGGAGGGCATCCCAGAATGGGAACGTTTTCGCAAATAAAGGAACAACAACAACAAAATCCCGCTCGGGCTCTTCCTCCCCGGCTCGGTGCGATCTCGGGGAGAGCCGGGAGCTGGTCCTGCAGAAATGATTTGTGAGCCAAGTCCAGCCGGAGCCGGGAGCAGGGGGAGGTGGATGCGAGGAGCCGGGGCGGAGGGGGAGCCTTGGAATGGCTTCAGGAATGACTGATGGGCTCCGCTGAAAATTTCATCCGACTACTACCTTCTGGAAAGGGGGGGCCGAGCCGAGCGGGGGAAGGGGGAGAAGTGAGAAAAGGCAAATGGAGAAAGGCTGGGCTGTCTGCTCTCCAGCATCGTGATATTTTATTTTTCACCGCTAAATGCATGATTGATTTTTTTTTTTTTTTTTGGTGCATTAAAAAAAAAAAAAAAAAGGCAAGCAAGCAAGCAAGCAAGCAGCCTCTACCTCTCTCTTCTAATTCCCAGACAAAGAAGCTGAAGCAGACACCCCAGACAATGGATAGTCCTGTCTCCCTTAAGCATTTGCCTTTCTCAGCAGTTAAGGTTAAAAAAAAAAAAAAAAAAAGAGAAAAACCAACCAGAAAACCCTAATTGAAGGAATGAATTAAAAAGATGACCCCGGAAAACGTGGCAGCCTTTTTATTTGATGAGGAATCAAGTTCACAGCGTGTCAGCAGAGGTGCTGCGGTCCGGGCTTTTATTTGTTTCCTGGCAATAAGAACATTCCTTTTCAGCCTGATATCATCCTCTCATCTTCTCCCTCCCTCTTTCTAGCCCTCTCTTCCTCGTCTCGCATCCTTTTTCCTTCCTCCCTTTTTTCTCGCTCGCCCCCTCGCCCTTTTTTCTCTTCGCTTGCCAGTTCAGGCATTCTCACATACATTACCCCTTCCTTTCATCTCCGGAATGACCTGAAATGACCTTTTGCCTGGCACTAGACGTGACTTAACTGATAATAGCAGATACTTGGGGGCCTCAAGCGGTGGCTTGTCTCGGCACGTAGAGGGAGGGGAAAGAAAGAAGAAGAAGAAGAAAAAAAAAAAATCCCTATTTTTTTTTTTTTTTTTCTTAGGGAAAGCACGGGTTTCTCTTTGTAGCAGCATTTCCTGCGAGGTAGCAATTAATGACACTTTGTGCTGCTGGTTGTCCGTGAGATAAAAACCCTTCAAAAGCTTCCCCGGCAGTGTCGAGCCCGAAGCTGTTGAGGAGCAAAAGGAGAAGGGAGAGAAATCTGTCTGCAAGTGGTTAAAGCTCCAGAGCAGCATTCTGATGCCACTGGCTACTGGCGCTCTGCATTGCGTCTTCCCCGTCTTTGTGCTCCAAATACTTGTTGGAACAGCACAAATGTCCTTCTGTCTCCAATAATCGCCACTTTTAGGTGACTAATCTGGGCAAAAGGTTATTATTTGGCTTCTTAATGTCCCTTGAAGGCATCGCGGCAGAGATAAGATTGCAGCCGGCCCCGCTGGGGCTGGGATTTTTTAATTTTCGCTATTTATTTGGATACTCGGTGAGGCTGGGTGAGTTACCACAGCAACGACTCTGAGTCTTGAACATGAAAGGGCTCTTATTGTGCCATGTGGTGCCTCAGAGATACAGAGAAAGAAGGAGGCGGGGAGGAGAATTCCTCTTTAGAGAAACAATAGCCAGACATTATGTGAACTTTTGGGGCTTTATAATAAAGTTTGAAGCGCAGGGGGGGTAGGGAAGGAGCTGTCTGCAGTGAAAAAAAAAAAAAATGTGCTGACTTACAGAAGTTTGGGAAGAGAGGTGTATGTGTGTTTATAGAAATATTAATTAATTAAGTGGGAAATGAAAGCTTAATCTTTAATGTTTGTATTTAGGTCTTTTCTCTGGCAGATCATTCAGCCCAGGCAGGTCAGAGCTCAGAGGCAGAACCCAAAGCACGGGGTTTTTTAAAGTTTTATTTTATTTTTTGAACTTTGTTCTGCCCTTTCTCTCGAGAGAAAGGGAAAGGGGTGGGTATTAGGATGTCGAGAAAGGTACCAGGGTGCAGCCTGGCTTTCATTGTCCCGAATAACGGAGCCTCTGCAGCTCCAGACAATGGCAAACCTGGATAATGGGGTTACTAAAGGGTGCACGGCAGTGAATGGCTGCGTGTGGGAGCCAGTTTGGAGCAGGGCAGCTCATTAATTCAGATTTTCTGCTACCTTGGCTGCCTCCAGTGCCACTCCAATGTCCCTGTGCAGTGTCCCCGTGTCCCAGAGGGGTTTATTTGCTGCTGTGCTCAGCTTTGGGCTTGGCTTTACCCTCCCTGTGAGCCCAGCTCTGTGGCACACTCAGATTCCCACCTTGTGCAAAAGTATCCCAGAATCTCCAGGCACGGATCCGAATTCCAGGGTGGCATTTTGTGGGGTCTCCATCCTGTTTTCTCCTCCCCAGCTGCTTTGGCTCTGCTGAACTCCTGAGTTCTGGCCCCCTGTCGCCTGCCATAACTCAGGGATAACCCATTTCCTTCCCAAACACCCATCTGCAAGACAATTTGGAGTTTTCTCTCCCAACTCCAGCTCCAGGCACGGCCAGAGTTTGGGCTGAGGGCAGGGAGGTGGGAATGTGGGAAGGGGAGCAGGGATGGACCTGCTGGGCATCAAAACTCTGCTGGTTCAGCTTCCAGGGCTCAGCCTGAGGTGGCAGGGAGGGGTTACCCATAATATTCTGGTTTTCCAGGATGTGTTGGTGCTGGACAGTCCCCAAAACTCCCTGGACAATCCCCAAAATTCCCTGTGAAACTCATGCTTGTATATCCTTTATTTGGGGTGATCCTGCAGCTTGCCCTGCAGTTTCCACCCTTCAGTCAGCACAACTGAGCAGAGTTCTTGGAGTTCCCCTAAAATTTCAGGGAAATGTCAGCTTTTGATGAAGGAAAAGGGATTTCACTGGGATTTAGCATTGGAAACAGCCCTGAGTCATTTCTCCAATGCTTCTCTGCCCTGTGTCGTTCAAATCTTGGTGTATTAATTGTCAGTAAATTGACATCAGACAGAAAGAAATAAAAATATGGCTGACTTAATATTATGATATTTTTAGTTAATATTATTATGGTTATGGGAGAAACCCTGTGGAGCCTCTGGAGTGTTTAATCTCATCAGCTGCTTCCAGGTTTGTCCATGTGTCGTGTGTACATTGAATATTTGCTGGCCTGGAATATTTTTTACATCAAAATTCCTTTTCCCTCACCGTTGTGTGTACTTTAGGAATTTAAAATTTTGGATGATGTTATGTAACTACTTAAGGAGTCCTTTCCAGCACAAGTTCCAAGCCTTTCCTTAATTAATTACCTGGGTTCCCAGCTCTTCTTTTAAGAAGCCTGTTGGTAAATTGAGTGAAATGGGTGAAATTGCTGCTGCAGGTGGAGAGCAAGGCCAGCCAGGGTTTATTGCCTGGCCAGCATCACTGCCTGGAGTGATGAGGGTTGTTCATTCCCGAGGATGTGCCCCTGGCAGCTCCTCAACGTCCCTGCAGCACCAAGGATCCCTGGGTCCTTTCGTTTATGGGATGCCTGGAAGTTAGGCTGAGATCTGTCAGGGTAATATCAGCACTAAACCTGCCTCTGATTCTCCAGCTACACACCGGGGTGAGATTAAGGGGAGAAAGTTGGGTTAAATCTCTAATCTCTTTATCAATAAGAGGATGTGGTGGAGGAGTGATTTGATGGCTGGTGAGGCTGACGAAAAATGGGTCAGAAGCAGCATTTTACTGACTGTTCCTACACCAGTGACACTTGAAATCTGTTGTCATCATCCTGCTCTTCCCTGCTTTCCTGTGGTTGGACCAAAAGCCACATCCAGTCACCAAAATCCCAGAGTTTCTCTTGGCACAGCTTCCTCTGGGCACCTGAAGAGGGAACATTGAACAGAAATTGGATCTGAGGCCACTCCAAAACCTCCCAATCTGGTTTGAATTCTGTGTTTGCAGAGTGGCTCTCACGGCAGGACTGCAGACACTACACAGGAGGAATAATAACAGCATTTGGGGGATGGCAGAGATGGTTATGAGCAATAAATTGGCTTTTTTTACTTAAAAGATGGGGATGTGGCACCTTGAGGACACGGTTTAGTGCTGGGCTCAGCAGTGCTGGGTTAAGGGTTGGACTGGGTGGCCTTGGAAATGGATCATTCTCAATCTAAATGATTTTATGATTTAACATAGAAATACTTCTGTAGAAATGTCCCAGTCACATATGAACTCCTCACACCTGTGGTTTTATAAATAGAGAAACCAAGAAAGAAATGAAAGGACAGAAAGGGACAGGAGCAGAGTCCCAGCAAACTGAGAGGGGCCACAACTGGGAGCCTGTTTAATGCAGAGTAAAGAGATTAATTGCTGAAACAAACCTGTTGTGTTTCCAAATATCTAAGTGATAAATATTGTAAAATTCAAAATGTGCATTCACCCTTTATTATTAATTTCTGCTGAAGTTCATAACAGAAATCTGCTTTAAATCCCTCTTTGCAACTTAGTTTTGCTTTCTTTGGAACATTTTCTCTGTCTGAGGTTCCTGCAGGGCTTTGATGGCTCAGCAGAGAGGTAAATCAGGGTTAAATCAGGTAAATCAGGGTTAAATCAGGTAAATTAGGGTTAAATCAGGTAAATCAGGGTTAAATCAGGTAAATCTCCTTGTGCATGGGGCAGAAGGGACAGAGCAGCACCCACTGCTCCTGCTTTGTCCAAACTGCACCTGAAACAGCTGGGCTGCTTCTCCTGATGCACAGGATATATTCATTAATGATTTTAATTGAATTCCATTAATTCCTTGCGTGCTGGCAGGAGAATAAGCCCCCAGCAGAAGTGTGTGAAGCAGTCTGGAGTGATTTCTCCTCTCCTGCTCTGGGTATTATTGTTCCTCTAAACCTTGTTTGTGTGTAATTGTTTGTTTAAACGTCAAAAAAAAAAAAGCTACAAACACTTTGCCACGAGGTGTAGCACTCAAAACCAAGAGTTTGAGTCTTTTACAATTAGGGCTTTATGGCAGGAACATGTCTGAGAGTGGTTTCCGAGTAAACACCAGACAAAGTCCTGCTCGATGGAGATGTTGTGGGTATTTATTGCATTTACCTCTGCAACAAATGAAAAGCTTTCACTCCTCTGCTAGGCACCAAGGCAGTTACTCCGAGCTCTGGGGTGATCTGGAGCTGTGTGAATTCACCCAGACACCTTAAAAAACCTTAAAATCACTAAAGGAGCTCATAAAAAAAATTAAAAACCAAAGTATTGTGTGTGGTGCACAGTTAAGGGGGTGATGCAGCCACGGGGACAACAGCATTTGCAGGACAAGGGACTTTTAAATTCATGGGACATAAGACAAACATCCCCTGACACTCGCTCTGACCCTGCAAACTACTTAAATGGGATAAGCCAAGTCACCAACAGGCAAAGAAAGGATAAGGGAGATATTGAGAAGAAAGGAGAGTCCTTGGAATAAATCAGCGACCAGGCAGTGGCTCGAAAAGGCAGGGGCTGTGAATTTGATGGAAAAAAAATCCCCAAGAAAGAGTAGACGCATTCAGGTGAGAGTTAAAAATCAATTGTGCAAGCTAAAGCTGTTTAGGAAAGTCTGGATACAGAAATCTCCATAGTGAAGAGTCAATATATCCAAAATCAAAGCGTCCATCTCAGCTGTAATGACATTTTCCATGAGCTCTTTCAGGTGGCACGAGAAAGAATCCTGCTTTCTTTTTCTCTTGCCACACAAAATACTGTTACAGCATATCAAGGTGGTTCAGATGAGGGTGCTCACGTTTAAAATGCTCAATTTGGGACCACCTGGGCTCGTGGGGGTGCTGGGTGGCTCCTGCAGAGCTGCAAGGCTTGGGGAGCCCCTAAATCTCATTTATATTCAGCTATTTATACTCATTTATACTCTCTAGTCCTTGGGGTGAGGCTGTTGGCTCGGGGCTGGTTTTGCACATGATTTTTGTTGGTGTTTGGCCAGCACCAACCCACCCCAGACTGCCACACTGTCCCGCATCCTGGCCAAGTGCTTTAGGAACCCTCAGCAAAGGCAAGGTTTGGTGTTGGGGTTCTGAGTGCTGAGAATTTCAGACTTTCTGTGCTGACCCCCAAGAGAGAGCTGCATTTGACCTGAGGCTGTGGAAAAGGCTTCCAAAATTGATTGATAGCACTGAGATTCCAAGTGTATAGTTGATTAGAGGTAATATCACAAAGTAGAAAACTTAAAGTTTAGAGTTTTAGAATATAGTAATATATAGAGAGCTAAGAGAGAAGTTTTAGAGCAGAGACAAGTTGTTCTTCTTCATCTTCTTCTTCTTTCTTCTTCATGGGTTTGGGTGGTATTTTGTTACTAGACAGAAAAGTCCACAGTGCAGATTTCGAGTTAAAAGTGAAAATAATTTAAGTGTCATTTCCTAATGAAACAGTTTAACCTTCAAAGACCTTGAAGAGAAGGATAGTTAACCATTTTGTACCTTATTAGAAGAATGCTGAACAACTCACTGCTGTGAGTTCTGGAGGTCTGGAAACTTCAGTGAAATCTCACTCCAAAATCCAACACCGCTACAGCTCTGTTACTGCAGATCTCCAAAATTCCAAAATGAGGGGAGGGAATTCCACTGCCACCTTTTCCCTCCCCAGACTGTCAGGAGCTAAACACCAGGTTACCTTTAAATTTCTTGTTACCCACAGAAATTGTGGGAAATGGATTTGTAGAGTTTTTGGGGTTTGCTAGAAGGCTCATACATGTATTTGCATGTAAACTTTGAGATAAGAAATGTTTATTTAGGAATGTTACGGAATAGGATGGATATTGTTGAGAGAGAAATGGAGCTAGAGACAAGTTTTAAAGAGTGGTTTTGTAAATAAGATTAGAAACTTCAAAGCAATAGAATTATGAAAGATACATTGTAGTAAAACTCACAAAGGGTAATTTTAGATGATTGGTTTTAAAGTACCTACAGTGTGGTGTGGTAAAAAGTTGATAGGTTAAGAAACAACCTTATCAACCGTAGCAAACCTTACTATTTCTTATTTGTAATTAAGAAATAATTGACTCCTTTTGTGGCAGAGCCAAAATTGAACTCAGCAGCAGCTTGGAGTGGAAGATCTGAACTGGATCCCCGGGGATGATGAGCTTGGTGAAGAGCTCTGGAGCTGGGATTCACGGCAGGCTGAGCTGCCTCTCAGCCCGGGGGGTGATGAAGGAGATGGGGATTATTGCCTTTTTCATGCCTCAGCTCTGCTGTGCTGCCCGTGGACAGCTGGCATCTTCCTCTCACAGCCCTGCCCGTGCTGCCAGCTCCTGGGAAGTGCTAAGTCTGGAATTTTGCATGTGGGAATCCCAGGGTGATGGCCAAATTCTGGCCAGCCACGGCATAGAGTGCTTAATTTAGCTTGGGGAAGTCCAGCAAAGGAGTGAGGAGCTGCCTTTCAAAGGAATCTCCCAGCTTTGCTAATGTTGTAGGATCAAGGAGGCCAGGAAAACAAATTCCTGACCCAGTCTGGGTTTTGTAGAGCTGGTTGGATTTAGAGTCCAGCCTTGTGCCTGTGCCACTGTGGTGGCTGAAAAAATCCTGCATTTTGATGCTCCTTGTGGTTGTTTTCTGCTCTAAACTTCATGCCCAGCTCTGATATTCTCTGCACTCTCACCTGAGCCATCTCTACCAGGCTGGGATTAGGCACCAGAAAACTCTTTAATCCTGCAGGGGTTGATACACAGCAAGTCCTTTTATGCTGGCAAAACCACTTTTATTGCTCAGTGCAATAAAATGGCTTTTAGCTCTACTTGCTCAGAAGCAAAACCCTAAACCTTTTTGCCTTATGTTAGAAATTATGAACAAATTTTGATTTCTCCCCCCCTTTTTTCCCTTTCCTTCTCTTTTAAAGTATCGTGTCTCATTGAAGTTGAGCTGTTTTCAGGTTAGATACGCAGCACAAATGATGCAGCTCAGCTCCTTCAGAAGAATTGCACTTCAACATCTCTCCACGAGTATTTATCACATGTACCTGTGCACACAAAACATTTAGCCTTGAGACAGCTCTCTCCTGAGAGAGGAGAAAAATTAAATTCCCTGAGCTCAACGCCGCTGCCTGTGCAGTTTGTCTTATTCTCCTCCATCTATCAACTTTATTTTTCCTAGAATATAAAACCAGAGGTTGTCACAGGTAAATGCCTGCTGTCATTTATTACCCTACAACAAGACACTGAAAAAAATCATCGTTAATCTAATTTGTTAAACTGAGTCGAGTCCCCTGGAATTCTGTGGCTGCATCTTTCCTGCGTTATTTGCTGTCTCAGCTTTATCACAGCAACCTTTGAGCACTTTTAATCAGGGATGTGAAGGGCCTGGCCCAAAGTTGTGTGGAAGATCAGGGGGATGCTGGTACAGCCTTGGGAGCTGCTGTGCTTCCTGCTCCGTCCTTGTATCATCTTCAAAGTTAAACTTTATTGTAATTTAACATTAAACACGTCTGGATTACCTGCTGCACCAAAGCGTGCCAGCTACTCTCATTCAGTGTTCCATCAAATTAATGCAGTAAATTCTTCTTTATTTTAGTAGGTGCCAAAGTTGGAAGGGACCAATAGTTTGGCACATTTTTGTACACATCACACACTCCCACTCCGTTTCTTCCCTCTGATTCTGCCTGCTGGGCAGAATCTCTCCCAAATTTTCCCTTAACCAGGACATGAGGGTTTGAGCTCTTTAGCAGGATTTGCAATCTTCATTTCCTTAACTGAATTCCCAACAGAAACAGCCCCAAAGCCCCTTTGGGTCAGACTTTGCTTCTGGTACCAGCTCTAGAGGTCCCTCCTTGGCATCCCTGGCTCTCTTGTCTGGTCCATCTGATCTCTTGGAGGCTTCTCTGCTGGGGACATTTGGGGACACACCATTACCTAAATCTGGCTGAGTTCTTTGTCCTGTCCACAGGAACAAAATCTCCTGGGTCACTTTTGCTCTCTCTCAGTGCAAGGTTGGAATGAGCTTTGCTGGAGCAGCAGGGCCAGCTCCACCCACCCCAAGAGGCTCCAAAAGTCACCCCAGTTTATATCCCAGCCCCAAACACCCAGAGCCTGTCCCGGGGCTGTTAAATGTCCGTGGAAAAGCCAGGATGTTTCTGCAGACACTCACAAGCAGAACATGCTTTTTGCAGCTCCAGCAGGAGCCCAGCTCCCACTGAAAACCAAGAAATTTGAGGCTTCTGAGTCACTAAAGCCTTTTGAAAAGCTCTTCAGCGGCCAAAGGCGAACATGACAGTTCAGAGGAGCAGAAAGCGAGCCCCACCCTCCAGAGCCTTGCTTCAATTTGTCCTTTCCCACCAAGAACTGAAGGATGGATGCAAGTGGGCGCTGAGAACAATGGGGACGCAGACAGAATTCCTTGGGAAGTCCAGNAGTGGGCGCTGAGAACAGAAGACAGAACGCAGACAGAATTCCTTGGGAAATCCAGTTTTTTTTCTTCTTGTTCTGTCTGAACGCAGACAGAATTCCTTGGGAAATCCAGTTTTTTTTCCCTCTGTAGTGCTTCCAGCGGCCACAAGGCAGCACGGGCAGGTAGGGCCGAGCCCTCCGTGCTGGCACACACAGCGGTGCCTGCTGCTTGCACACGGTGGAAAAATCGGGATGTGGCTGCAATCCCTCCGGGCAAAGGAGATGCTGTAAATAGCATGGCCACGTTTCAAGCTCTGGCAGCACAACGGGAAGCAATCCAGGCTTTTCTGGTGTCAGCAAGGAGAGCAGGAACGTGTTTTATAGGTCCTGAGGGGGGGGAAAGAGGGAGGCAAAGCTGTCCCAGCTGGAGCTGCTGGAGGTTTGGCGCTGGTTGAAAGTGGCAGATCCCGAGGAACAATGGTCCCCTCCTGGATGCTGGGCTCTGTCCTCAGCCTGGCAAGCCCCGTGCAGGGCTGTGCCCCAGGGCTGGTTAGGCACAGCTTGTGGGCAGCAGCCCAAGCCTCAGCAATCCTCTGCCCAAGGCTTGTGCTGCTCCCCGGTGGTTTTCACTCTGCCAGGCTTCCCCAGGCCAGGGGTGCCTGGAGCAGGCTGTGTTCTCCCCTCCCTGCTGGTGACAGTCCATTAACAGCTTCCAAACATGAGGAATATCCCTTTTTCCCCTGCTTTTCTCCATCCTGCCCAGCTTTCTGCCATTTATGCAGAGCCTAAAGGGTGCTCAAGCAGCTCGGGCATTGAGTGGAGTTACCTGTCCCAGCTGCAGTCATAGGCAAGGAAACACATCTCACACGTGTGTGAAATGAAATTACTCTCCAAAACATGCAATTTTATCAGAACAGAATATATACATATACATGTTTAATATATAAAAATGAATTTACTTTCAGATGGAGATACAGATTTATTTTCAGATGGGCATACAGATATATTTCTGAGCTCATTTCGAGGTGCAGCCACCCTAACTTTGGCATCCAGTGCTCCATACAATTTCTCCTACATCACTGCAGAGAGGGATTTTGTGGCCTCAGATGCCCTGGCTGATTTTCCTTTCAGCAGGAGAACGGGAGGGAGCGTTTTCCACTTGGACACGGGACCTGTCTGCGAGCTGGGCCAGCGCTGTGCTAAATAAATCATGGTGCCAGGCACTCCTGGGTAATTAGGCATGAAGGGAATCAGCAGTCTGCTCGCCCTGGTGTGACACTCACGGCACATTTGCCATGTGCCTGCAGCTCCCAGGCCGGGGCAGCCAGCGGGAAAATGCAGCCAGCAGCCCTGGGGTGCTGGGGACGGCCGTGTGAGAGTGGGGTGTGGGGTTTGTGAGCCTGGAGTTTGGGGTTTGTGAGCCTGGGGTTTGGGGTTTGTGAGCCTGGGGTTTGGGGTTTGGAGTTTGTGAGCCTGGGGTTTGGGATTTCTGAGCCTGAAGTTTGGGATTTGTGAGGGTGGGGTTTGTGAGCTTGGGATTTGGGATTTCTGAGCCAAATCAGAAATTTGGGATTTCTGAGCTTGGGATTTGTGAGGGGGGGTTTGGGATTTCTGAGCCTGGGATATGGGATTTCTGAGCCCGAAGTTTGGGATTTGTGAGCCTGGAATTTGGGATTTCTGAGCCTGAAGTTTGGGATTTGTGAGGGTGGGGTTTGTGAGCTTGGGATTTGGGATTTCTGAGCCAAATCAGAAATTTGGGATTTCTGAGCTTGGGATTTGTGAGGGTGGGGTTTGGGATTTCTGAGCCTGGGATATGGGATTTCTGAGCCCGAAGTTTGGGATTTGTGAGCCTGAAGTTTGGGATTTCTGAGCCTGGAATTTGGGATTTCTGACCTTGGAGTCTGGGATTTCTGAGCCTGTAGTTTGTGGGTGCAGCTGGAACATCTCACCCAGTTCTTGTGTGGGTGCCAGGAGGGCTGGGGTACCCGGGCTCATGTGGTGCTGTCCCCCCAGGCCGGTGCCACCCCAGTGTCACAGCACGGGGCTCCAGAGGTGCCTCACTGCTGGCTGCTGATCCTGGTGGCACTTCAGGCTCAAGGTGTGCCCTGTTCACCCAGCTGGGCTGCAGGAATGGGGATGGGAATAAGGAATTCCTCCCTGGGAGGGTGGGCAGGCCCTGGCACAGGTGCCCAGAGCAGCTGGGGCTGCCCCTGGATCCCTGGCAGTGCCCAAGGCAGGCTGGACAGGGCTGGGAGCGCCCTGGGACAGTGGGAGGTGTCCTTGCCCATGGCAGGGGTGGCACTGGGCGGGCTTTAAGGTCCCTCCCAACCCAAACCAGTTTAGGACTCTCTGAACAGCTGAGGGATGTCTGAAATCACCACTCTGTGTTGAAGCCCTGGGCCCATCAGCTCAGAGCTCAGGGTAAATCCTTTCAGCCCTGTTCTCCATGAACATCCATGAACACCTGATGATTTCAGTTCTTGGCACATCCCAGAAAAGCTTCTGAGGGGTCCAGGAGAGATAAAACTCCAATTTAGGTGCCTGTTAGGAAAGTCCCCTGTTAGGGACTTCATGCATCCGAGGGGAACCAGGGACTTTCCTGACCAAAGGAAAGCTCTGGGATGTGAAGTGGAAACAGCAAAGAGAAAAGCTTTTTGCTTCCTGCATTTGGGTTTGATTAGCCTGCCATGGCTGCTCCTCCAAACCAGCCAAAAACTTTCTCTGGGGGTTTCCAAAACCTCTTCAAGCTCTGTGCCCTGGAAATGCAGCACAGCTTGGCTTTGTCTTGGAGGATTTGGACTTTTATGATCCTGAAGGAAACAAGGGAGACCAGGGATGTGTGGGCAAGGAAACAATTTTTGAAAGAGATGACATCACTTGGCTGCCCTTAGGAGCAAAGTGGTTCTGAACTGGATTTGTGTGAATATATTCCCACTGTGCACTGTCAGAGTCTGCAGGCTAAATTGGGTCTGTGTTCTCAAGGTCTGGGCTGTTTGGACTCCAGGAATTTAATTTCTGTCATGGTTTGTCCTGCTCACATCAGGACCTGCGGCCCTGTGGAGCCTGGCTTTGCTCAGCCACTGAGGTCATGATGAGTTTTAACCTATTTTAAAATGTAGAGGCCTCAGAGTGTAATGTCCCATGCAGTTGTGATTGGGATTAGTGCTCCTTTCCCTGGCAATATTATGGCCTGTGTTAGCTCATTTTAATTCTTGCACTTGGCTTTTTCCTGGAGGCTGTGACGGGGCAGTCAGGGCCAGCAGAGAATCCAGGACAAAAATTTCTACTCTTGTGGAGGAGGATTGAGACGTGAGAGCCAAGTGGAACCTCCAGGAAAAAAACCCAAAACTGGAAATACAATGAAAAGCTTTAAAACCAACCCATGCAATTTTGCAAAATTGCTTCTCTTCAGCAGTTCCCTGTGAATTTGGGGAAGGGGGGCTTTGCTGCTGTGCAGGGTTCAGGCACGGCAGCGGTGTAAATTGCAAATTGAAGTGCCAAAACCAGTCTGGCCTGTGCAGGTCACTGGAGTAGACACAGCTCTTGCCTGAAAGCATTTGTAATCTAAAACCCCGGCGCTTTTCCCACTGGAGGTAATGACAAAACTCCATGTGATTGCAAACGGAACAGGATTAGACCCTAACTAAATAAAAGGAGCTTTTTTTTTTTTTTTTTCAGTCACCAGATACTCCTTCCCTAGGACAAATTCAAACAGCTTTTGTTCAGGAGTCCAAGAACTGAGTTTAGTCTGGAAAAAAACCAGCACGGCTTCTTTCCTCACTTTCGAGCAGGTTTGGAAAGACAAGATTTGAAAGAGAATTCCCATCTGTTATTGGAGCATTTAATCATTCTCTAAAAGGCAGCAGAGTTTTATTTTCTCTGGGGAGCGAGCAGCATTAGCTGAGGCATAAAGCAAACTCCACCAAGTGTAGAAAAAACTCACCCTGATGTCCTGTTTGCCAGAGTGACCTGCGGGTCACAACCTGAGTTTATTGATCCGTGGGGCCTTGTCTGGGTGCCGGGCATGTTTTCTGGACTTTGGTTTCAGCTGCATTCCTCACTTCTCAAAGAGGGGGTGTGGATTTCTGCTAGGAGTAACCACTGGGAAGGAAGTAATGTTCATTAAGTGTGCAGGCAGTGCAGGACGAAGCATGCTCAGTGCAAAAAGCTTCGCTCCCCTGCCTGTCAAGGGAGGCTTGAACTCGTTCCAGAACGCCGGATTTACTTTTCAGGAAGAAACAGTACCTGGCTGGGCTGCTTTTTTCCCTTCCCTCCTCCTCAGAGGAGTGCAAACAATGTTCTTTTGATGCTTTCCTGCGAGTGGGAATCTCGCCCTGGAGAAGGAGACAAAACTTTGCTACCTGTGAAACGAAGACTGCCTAGGTCAGTACGAGGGGGCGCAGAGGAACTTTGCGAGCAGCTTTTGTGACTTTTGAACTCCCCTGTTTCTGCTCTCCTCTATCCCTTCCCATCTTCAGCAGAGCTGAACTTTTGGGGGCAAAAAAAAAGAAAAAAAAAAGAAAAAAAAAAAAAAAAAGTCCAGCAGTTCTCTGCTTGTTCATTCTCTCTGCTGAAGGTAAACTTGGTTTAAGTGAAACCAGCCCGAATTTGCTGGGAGCTGAGCTTAACTTTTGCAAAGTCGACTTGCTGCTAGAACAGGGATTTGTTTTCTTTACTTTTTCTTCTCTTTCTTCTTTTTCCTATAAATGCAATCCTGGGTTTCCAGCGTGTGCTTTAAAAGTCTGTTCCCCCCTTTCTCTCCCCGCCCTCTGCCTTAGAGCTGAAAATGAGACTCGTTCTTGAATAATAAACTCTGTGTTATCAAGCAAATCTTGTGGCTTGTTCATGTGATTGTTCCCAGTCCCAGCATCGATGTTTTTTGCCTTTTAATACATTTTCCAGTTCTTTCTGGAAAAGGAATTGTAAAACTGTTAGCAGAGAGGTGAGAGAAAGCAATTTTAGTTGATAACTAAATTTTACTCGGTGGCTGAATTTTTAAGCTTTTCAATTTTTAAGTGCTCTCTACTTTTTTGCTTTTAAAAGCGTATTTAGAACTCCTGTCTCTCAGGAATTCGAAATATTCCCAACCTTAGAATGGGAAAAGAGAATTTTTATTCTTTTTGTGAGACTTTGTGCTGCCTAATGGAGATTTTTCTGAACATAGGCCAAATGGCCAAGAAACAAAATGACCACTGAATAAGAAGTGAAATGGACTTAAATAATTAGAAACTGCCTGTAGTTAATGATTGTTTGAAGTGGGTCAGAAACATTTGGCAGCTCCTGGTGTTAAATTTTGTCCTCTGATGGACTTGGGAAGAGTTATGTGGTTTATCAAAAGTTGGGATTTAGGTTTGTGTGTTTGAGGAGTGGGTACAGACTTGGATATTTGAGTTTTAGAAACTGAAGAAATGACTTTAACACATGCAAATGTGAAATCCTTGTGTTTAAAAGCTGCATATTTATTATTTGGTTGTTCTAAACTGGGAGTTATCCCACGCAGAGGATCTCAGTAGGAAAAAAGGGATGGCAGGTATGATGAATAACTCCTAGCTGGAGCATTAGGAGTGGAAAATACCTTTGCAAACTCCACAAATTTTGCTAAAATCCTCTCTGCACAGCCCCCTGTGTGCAGAGGGGGAGAGGAGGAGTGGGGCTTGCTGGATCTCCTGAGGGATTCCCACTGGGATTACCTGCCTGGTGCCCGGGAGGGACGGGGAGCAGCCAGGCCAGGCAGAAGGAATCTGCAAATTCCCAAAGCTGGAGCTCTCTGATCTTCCCCCACATTCACCCCCTGAGATCCAAGGGAGTTTTTGATGAGGGGAGGTTGTGGAAATGTCTTTGCTCTTTGATTTGGGCGCCTGGTGGTGCTGCAGATGGACACGGTGTGGCCACGGGGCTCTCCCCCCCTGTACATTCCAGCCCTCCATTTCCTGGGAAATGGGGAGGGTCTCTTGTGAGGCACTTTGCATATTTATGGGAGAAAAAAAAAACGCCTTGTGCTTTGAGAGATGAGCAAACCCAGGCTGCAAAGCTGCACATCCTCGTCTGGGTTTTGAACACGGAATTTTGGTGCCTGAGATTTATCCCAGACCCCGTGGCCGTGGAGAGGCAAAGCATTGTCCTCACCCAGGCACGAACAACGTGGCCTCCCCATTGTTCCTTTGCAGGTATCCAAGTTGCACAAATCCAGCTTTGCACAAACCCACTTTGTGTGTAAACTTACAGTTCAGGACAGGAAATATTTTGTGATTATTTCACTTCCCTCCCTAGGGTTGAGATTTTGCAATTTGTAGGCTTGCAAAAATTGGAAGTGGAAAACAACCCTTGGTCCACGGAGGCCAGACTTCCACCTGTGATGTGGAATACTCAGGTGTCCCCCATTGTTCCTTTGCAGGTATCCAAATTGCAGAAATCCAGCTTTGTACAAACCCACTTCATGTGCAAAATTATAATTCAGGACAGGAAATATTTTGTTTCCTTCCCTAGGGTTGAGATTTTTTACCAATTTGTAGGCTTGCAAAAATTGGAAGTGGAAAACAACCCTTGGTCCACGGAGGCCAGACTTCCACCTGTGATGTGGAATACTCAGATCCATTCAATGAGGATCAGGAGGTTTTGGCCAATAATCCATTTAGTCTCCTGTCCTCCTTTCTTTTCATCCTTAAATACAGATGTATTTCTCCCTCCACCTCCCCAGGTATTCCCAAGGCAAGTCTGCTCCTGTTTGTTGGTTGCATTTAAACCCTTCTTTATTTCTAAACCAAGGGAGGGGAACTCCACAGTTCCTGGAAAGGCCCAGGTCTTTCTAAGGTTTCATTTACCATTTCTAAGCTGTCATTTACCTCCAGAGTGGAGCAAACCATTGCAAAGGTGCTTAACCTCATTTTCTGTCTTCCATTTTTGTGCTGAATCCTGTTTCTTTTAACAATTTAAATAGGGGAAAAACCTTAATGTGTCTGTCTGAAGTTCCATGTATGGTTTTGCTCTTTGAAATGGAGATGTCTCCATGTGAACCCAGCCACAATCAAGAGGCAGAGGTGAAATTTGGATGGAGGAAGCAGGAGGAGAGGAATGGGCTGGATCCCATCCCCTTGAGCTGCGGGGCTGCTCCTGCCTTGGGATGAGCAGAGCAGGAATTTGGTGCTCTTGGAGTTCTGGAGCACTTCAGGCACCTCCCAGTGCTCACACATCCTTTTTTTTTTGGATTTTGAAGATGGGGATTTCTCAGAGCTTTTTGAGGATCAGGATGTCAAGATCCATCTGAAACCCCTGGCTAAATCCCTTGGGAAGGAGAGGCAGCTGGGGTGAGGGAGACAGCCCCACATGGGGCATCTGTGATGGGCCATTCCTGACCCACATCCTAATGTGATTTAGGAACCATCACATTCCCAAACGTGCCCAGCCCTGGGGTTGTTGGGATGTTCTCCCAAGAACAGGACTCTCCATGTGGGAGAGGTGGAAAACAAGGGATGATTTCTTTCCGAGGAAGCTGCACTAGATGAGGACACGGAATCTCTTTGGAGGAGGCATTAAAAATGGTATTTTTTTCATGTCTAGTGCAGAAGTGTAAGGGGAAAACTGCAAATGGTGCCTCAGGCAGTGTTGGAGGTGTCTCAGGCAGAAATGTGCATTATCAACACCCTCTTGTCCTTGAGAAGAGCCAAGGAACAGCAGGGCAAGTCACTGGAGGCTCTTCTGCCTGATGTTTGCCCAGGATCATGTGCCTCAGAACACTCCTGGGAACATCCAGAATGTGCTTCTTTCCCACCTTGCCTGGCCCCAGGATGAGCACGTGGAAGTTGCTGCAGGGAATGAGCCGTGGAGGAGTTGGAAACCTCTTTACAAGTTCACAATAAAACCTTTTCCCTCAAGCTGTTGAATTTACCCTGATTTCTCCTGAAAGGCAGAGAGGTGTTGCAGGTGTTGCTGCATCATTTGAGACGTGGGGCAGTGACTGTGAGCAAAAGACAATTCCTGGTGTTAATGGTGAATTCCTCCCTTTATTTTTGCAGGTAGCAGTGGAAACGAAAGCAATTCTATTTCCCACACAGGCTCCACAAATGTGAGTACAAACAGAATTTATTTTGCCACAGGTGGAAGTGTGAGTCTAACGATCAAAGCAGCAGACAATGTTAATGTTGTGTGGGGTTTTTAAAAAAGCAAACAATCAAGGAGGTCAGGGGAAAGTTACTTATTTGACATTTTCCTGCTGGCTTTGCAGAAAATCAGGGTTCATTTGGATTTAGATCCAGCTGTATTTGGGCCAAAGTTGTCTCTGGAGAAGTCTAGGAGGGACAGGAGAGGAGAAAAGCTTTTAGCTCTGTCTGTTGAGAAACCTCCTGGGCAGCAATTTCAGAAACTCCTGCGGGACTGAGAAGTTGAACTCCTATTTTTAGAAGTATTGTGGGAGCTTAAATCAGCCTTTAAAGCTTTTAGGAACCTGGAAAGGCAGGTGGGAACCCCGTGGGATCTGTGAAGTGTCTGAACAGGTTCTGAGCCTCACTCTGAGAGTTAATACTTAACTCACCATAGGGACATTAGCAAAACCCACTTGACTCCTGCATCAATCTTCCCATATCCAAATCCTTATGATTTTCTATCTCCTGATTTCAGAGGAACTGGCTTTCAGAAATTCTGAGGCCTGAGTTTGAGGCTCTCAATGATTTTGAATGTATTATGCATTGCTTCCAAATCACAAATGAAAATAATGAATGCAACACATATTTCAATGTCTGTTGGTGCCCTGTTTTGGAGTTCACCAAAGTTCAGGGGAGTTTTTTTTTTGTTTGAGCTTGGGGAGTGCTGCAAAATCTAAGCTGAAGTTCAGTGCAGATTCTGCCCTCTGCAAAAAAGTTTTTAGAGTTGCAACTTGGGCCAGAGTTCAGCATCTGAATCCCCTTCCCTGGGCAGAGGTGCAAAGAAATTGAACTTTCTGCATCGAGATGCAAATTCTCCATAGAAATGGGGCTTTTCTGAGCTGCTCTCGGGGTTCAGGTGGTTGAAAAAACGAGCTTTGTGTTCCCGAGGCAGCAGGGACCGGGGTTTCTGCACAGTGCCTTTGTCTGGGGCTGTGTAAAGCCCTCAATGTGTCATTCTTTCTGCTTCAGCTGGTAGAGACTCCCATCTTCTCTATTGATTTTACCCAGAGTTCTGCCTGCCCTTGAAGGTGTGACCTGTACCTCAGGCTAATTTATTTCTGTCATGGCTGCAGCATATTTTAGAGGGCAGCAGGGGTAGGAGGGAGAACAATGAATTCAACATGGAATATAAATCCCAAGGCTGGAGCCCTCAGACATTCCAGCACACAGCCCATTCTCCTGCCTGGCATTCTGCACGGTCTTGGATTAAAAAGGGGGAAAGGGGAAAAAAAAAAAACCACAAAAAAAAAAAAAAAAAGAAGGCAGGCATTTGTATAACTAATCAGGTGAGCCATTGTGGGTAATCCCTTTGGTCACACACGCTGGCATGGATATTAAAATTTGCTGGGCTTCTAAACCACTTACAATGACATCTTAGTTTGTGAACCTGAATGAAAAAAACCTCACCTTGACGGCCTGGGAGTGTTTTTGGAGCTGAGCACTGGAAATCTGTGTGGATGGGTTTGGTTTTGTGCTGCAAACTCATTTTGGTGGGCAGGGTGATGGATTATTTTTTAATTTAATGTTATTTTACATTGTATCATATTTACTTTCCTGTGCAGCTCTTATAGACGTAAATATCAATTTAAATGAGGTTTAAACCCTGCAAGTGCTGAGCTGAAGCTGCTGGCCCCCCTCATTATCCTCTGGGGCTCAGTGGGGTTTGCTCCCACGCCCTGCCTGTGCCCTGCAGCCTTTGCCTCCTGCCCCACAGAGCTCATCAATAACTGGATTTTACAGGGAAAAACTTGTTTCTCCTGAGCTCCCTGGGAGGAAAGCTGAGTGCTGCCCTGGCTGGAGGAGAGCTCTGCTTGGGAGGAACCTTGGCTGGGCTGGCAGCGTGTCCGTGGGATGCAGGAAGCCCTGGGGTGGTGCAGGGATTTCCAGCCTCCCTCCTCCCTCCTGGCTGGAGGTTTTGGATCAGATCAGCGAATCCTGGATCCCCAAGGGGATGAGGGTGATGGTTTGGGGTGATTTCCTGCAGTTCAGGCTGCTCAGGTCAGAGTTGTGCAGCGCAGGAGGGGCTTCATCAAAACATGAGTTTGCAGAATTCCCATTTACTGCCTTCCCTGGAAATTCGGGGCTCATCCTTCAGAAGGGCTGAGGCAGAGGAGCTGCCCTGGGGTTTCTGCTGCAGGTCAGGGCAGTGGGGCCAGCAGGGAGGGTCAGGATTCAGAGGAATGCAGAGCACTCTGGAGCTGGGTATATTTAATTTCCAGGTGATTTTCTGGGAGCTGCTGCCACAGAAAGCACTAAATTAGCCTGGGGTAGCTGAATTTAGTGAAACTTCAACCACCCTGGCCTGAATTCAAAGTTTGCAGTTAAACCTGGTTACTTTCTGTGGGATTTGGGTTCGAGAGGGTCTGTGTGCCACAGCCATAAATGTTTGGTTTTCTTACCCCAAAGATTTTGGGCAGAAATATTTTGGTAGCACCTGTAGAGGAGAAAAAAGCAGAACAGGAGGTGTCAATTCAGAGTAGAAATGTGGATAAAAAGAAGGTTTAGGATTTAAGAAAGGGGCACAGGGATATAATAAAAAATTAAATGGTATCTTTTTGCACTTTCCTCATATGTATATAGATACGATCTCTGCCAATATATTGATTATTCCCAGGGAGCAGAGCAGCCAGGGCTGGGCATTCCAACTGCAGCCTCCTGATATCTTTGTGTTTATGGGTCTCACCCTTTTTACTTGGCCCCACAGCAATAAAGTCAGCAAAGATCCGGCCTGCTCAGAGCATTGATGTGGAAGTGTATTAATTTATGTTTTAACATTGCCACTCTGCTCAAACAGAGGGAGGGATGAGAGGCAGTTCCAGCACAGAAAATACCCTGGCTGCTCCTGTGAAGGATTTTTTGGTCCTCCAAGGAAAAGCTGAAAGGAAGAGGGAGAAATGTTAATCCTTAACTGACACATGGCACCAGCCCAGGGGTTCAGCACTTCTCTGAAACACTCAGACTCCAGTTCTGGCTAGAACCCACCCCATGGGGGTTTTGGGAGCATTTCACTGGAGAAAAGTTACCCAAAAATGTTATTTCCCTGATATTTCCTTGAGGAAGTTTTTAAGTTGAAGTTAGAAAATAATGGGCAGTCCATAAGCTGGAGTGGAACCTGGAGTTCTCAGTGTTTCCCCCTCTCTTGTGCCACCTCTGCCAAACTCATTTTGGTTGTGGCTGGGTTCAGATGGGGACATCTCCATTTCAGAGAGCAAAACCATCCATGGAACTTCAAACTCAAACTGATGTTTGCAGCTTGGTGATTTTTGTGATCCCCCTCTGAAATCCAGGTTTGGGCAGAGCTGTCAGCTCTTGCTGCAGGGGATGGTGTGGGACAGGGTGAAAGTTTCTCCTCTGGCCTCTTTGGTTCCTGCTGAGACTCAGTTTCATCTCCACATCATCCTGGCCTTTCATTTCATTGACATTTTCTCCCTGAGTCCACTGGGCAGCTTTGGAAATTAAAGAAAGGGAAAATAGAAGCACTGAAATGCTGAACACCCTCAGTGGAGTGCAAGTGCCCTCCCGAGGAGCTGCTGTGCCGTGGGAATGCTCCTCCTTTAGACCCTCAGAGCTGTCAGCACTGCATCCAGTTCATGTTTCCTTGCTGGTCTGAAGGTTTTGGGGTTTTTTCTTCCTTTTCTGGGTGTCCTAGAAAGGTGTTTGAGTGCTCAGGTTAACCCCAGAGGCAGCTGGGAGTCAGTGAGGGGAGGGCTGATGGCAGGAGCAGAGAGCAGCACATCAAAACTCTTTAGATAAGATGTCTGAGGTGTAGNGCAGCTGGGAGTCAGTGAGGGGAGAAACAACTCCCAGGGCTCATGGCAGGAGCAGAGAGTACCAGCACATCAAAACCCTCCAGATAAGATGTCTGAGGTGTAAAGGGGGATTTTTAGGACTGAAATGCATCCCATTAATGCAGCTGAGATTTTATTAATGAATATCTTATAACCTAAAAACATCACTCTATTTTTATTTTTTTTTTTGGTAGCAAAATGAAGGAAAAAAATACCCAAAGCTGGGTCTGAGAGGGATGGTTGCAAAATAATTTAATAACTGAGGTGGCCTCTCGTGTGCTCCCCAGATGTGCAGTCCCAAATGCCTGTTCTGTGAGGCTGATTATGGAATACATGCATTTAGAGCTGGGAGCAAAGGCAGAATTGATTTCTTTCTGGAGTGGAGTGGCTGTTGCTGTGTTGGAGATAATTAAACATTAGAGCTGAAGCAAAACTGAGCTGAAAAAGGAGAATGATTGCACCTCTAGGTGTAAAGAACTGTGGGATTGTCTGCGCTGGGCTGGGCAGAAGTTAATTTTTGTTAAAGTGGTGATGCAGAGATAAAGTGCATTAAAGGGCACTCTTGTTCTGGGTGGAAGTGATTTCGTGTAAACTTGACTTGGCTCCAAACTAAATTTAGTGAAACCGAATTCAAACCACTCTGATTGGGAAGTATGAAGTCTAAGCAGGGTTTTAAGCAGTTCTCAACTAACTCACCTCAAAAATTATTATAGTTTGATTGTCTTGAGTGCTCTGGTGCAGATGCTCCAAGTCCACTTTTGATTTTATCATTCACTCCTTGCAGTACTTGGGTTTTTTTGCCTTTCAGAATCCAAGATAATGTGCTAATTTCAGCTTTCACAAGAGAAAAAAAAGGTGTTGCAGAGAACATCTTTGAGAATATGAATCCCAAAGGTGTCAATATCTGAATTCAGGTAACTTTAGGTTAATTTAAAGGTGTTCTTGCTTTTGAAAATTCAGATTTGTAAATGCTGGGGTTTATTCTGTGCCCTGCAGGGAATTTTGGTGCCATAACTGGGAATCTGATTTTTGTCAAGTCAAGCTCGTGGCATAGCACTGGATTATCCCATCCAAGGAGGGAAAACACCTTGGCTGAGGGATATCCGTGGTCAGTATGAAACAAACCAACAGCTGACAGAAGCAGAGGACACAGCCTCAAGCTGCACCAAGGGAAATACAGGTTGGATATCAGGAAAAAGTGTTTTACAGAAAGGGTGAGAAAGTTCTGGAATGGAGGTGGTGCAGTCACCATCCCTGGGTGTGTTTAAACAAGCCTGGATGTGGCACTGGGTGCCAGGGTTTAGCTGAGGGGTTGGGCTGGGCTGGACTCAATGGTCTTGAAGGTTTCTTCCAACCTGGCGATTCTGTGGAAATGAAACAAAGTCCATGGAATGAGAGGATGGGATGGAAGGGACCTTAAAGCTCATCCAGTCCCATGGCAGGGACACCTCCCACTGTCCCAGGCTGCTGCAAGCCCTGTCCAGTCTGGCCTTGGGCATTGCCAGGGATCCAGGGGCAGCCCCAGCTGCTCTGGGCACCTGTGCCAGGGCGTGCCACCCTCCCAGGGAACAATTCCCAAAATCCCACCCATCCCTGCCCTCTGGCAGTGGGAGCCATTCCCTGTCCTGTCCCTCCATCCTTGTCCCCAGTCCCTCTCAGCTCTCAGGTGCCAGCACAGCCTGCAGGCTCCCAGGACAGGGTGAGCAGAGCTCCTCTGCTGCAATTAAACCCCAGAGAGGTGCAAACCCCTGGCATGGACACCTAACATTTTGCTGTTCCTCTGTTTAGGAGTGGAGGCATTTCCCAAACCTGTGGTGGGTTGAGGAATGATAATTTTATAGATTTTGGGACCAAGAAAAGCAGGAGCCTGGTGGGTTTTATTTCCCCTTGTGCTGCTGTAATTTTGGGGGGCAAGTAATTGAAGAGCTCTGTGTGTCTCAGCTTCCTCACCTGTCAGGGGGGGGAATTACTTCACAGGGAACTGGAAATATCATTATAATGATCCTTGGAATGTGCTTTCATATGCTGGGAAGGAGAGTGGGAGCGTTCACATGTACCAGAGAAAAGGGAAAAAGTAGGTTAGGCCTGTCTGAGCTTGTCATGCTTCTCCTGTGTCAGCAAACTCGGGGAGACAAGAGAAAGGAGAGGAAGAGAGATCAAAAGAATACATTAAATTAAAAGGTAAACAGGGAAAGTTAGAGCAGCCAGCAGGGAGCTGCACGGGGCCTGTGCGTTCATCTGGATTTTCCAGCGTGGGCCAAGATCTTGGTCATCAAAAAAAATCCCGAGGAAATCCCTGGGTGGGCATGAGCTGGGGTGCTGTGCATGTGAGCAGAGGCCTGTGGAGGAAATTTGGGGGATTTTCCCCTGGTGATGGAGCAAACAGGGGCACGGTGGAGCTGAGGTGCTCCCAGTGGAGTCACCAGGTTTTTGTGGCACGCTGGTGGGATGGCAGCAAGGAAAGGGTTGTCACCCCTGGGCCTGGTCACTGGCAGGGGTGAGAGGCAAAAACATTTATAAATGTGGGTTTTATGTCCTTCCAACTCCTGGCAAACTGGGGTTTAGGGACTTCCTAAAGCACAAACTGCACCTGGAGCAGCTAAGCTGAACTTTAATGTTGAATTTGAGCTGGTCTAAGCGTCCAAGGCCGTGTTGGACAGGGCTTGGACAACCTGGCCTAGTGGAAGATGTCCCTGCCCAAGGCATGAGATGAGCTTTAAGGTCCTTTCCAACCCAAACCATCCCAGGATCTGTGAGCAGACAGAGTTTTGAGCTGTGCTGATGTTCTATTCACTTTAATCTCTTCTGTCTGCTCATGAAATAGGCCAGGGAAGCTTTAAATGCAGATCTCTACGGTAAATTTTCCATATAAAGTAGATGGAGGAGAACAAAAAGCACATGGGGGAAAATTCCTGACAGTCAGTATATGGAGGGTTAGTTATATTTTTACAGAATGATAGGTCAAACACTAGGCTGCCAAAAGCAATCATACCAGTTGTAATCTTCTTTAACTGTATCCAGTCAGAAAAGATGAAAAATTGTTTTTCTGCCTTTGAAGAATGGAAATATCTTTTCCCATTCCCACCCTGACCTGTTTTACTGTAAGAGATTCTGGATCCACTCACTCAGCTAAATCATCAGAAGCAGAGTGTGATGGAAACAAATTGCACCATAAAGCTTGTCCTAAAACTCTGCCTTTTGCACCTCCAGCAGCTGGGGAGGGTTTTTTTTTGATGAAAAAGTGCTCGATTTGCATGCTGAGCCTTATCTGTGGCAAAACTGGGCCACTTGGAGGCCAGCTTTGTGTGGTATAATCTTATTTTTGCACATGGTGAGGCTGTTTGGCTGTGTGGCATGTCAAGTGCAGCCTTCCTTTTGGGGAACCACCACTCACCACGGGTTTCCTCCAAGAGGCTGGAGAGGAATGAGGTTTTAAACGGATTCAAGATAAATAGGAGTGGTGGGATGGAGTAAAAACCTCTTGAAAAACCAAAAGGGGAAGGTTCCCCAGCCAGCTGAACTGGTGACACATCTGTGCTGGGGTGGCACGGCCCAAAATCAGGTGAAGCAAACACGGGGAATGTGGAGAGCAGGGTTGAGGTGCTCACACCTGACAGACACCAGGAGCAGAGCATTTTGCTTTGTGAGCTGCAAAATCCCTGCAGCAGGAACATCTGCCTGCTGTGGCAAGGGAATGGGGCACGGAAAGGTGGGGAGCTCTCTGTGTTTGTGTTTTAATTAAAATTAAATGTGGAGCAGCAAAACCATCTTGGACGTATTTGAGCAGATTTGTGCTGTGGGGGGGCTGAGTGGCAGGGAAAGTCTGGAGTGATGAAGTAATGGCAGCTTCTTCATCTTTCAAACCTTGCAAAAAAAAAAAAAAAAAAAGGTTATTTTATTTAAAAAAGCTCTTTGGGAGGCGTGGCACAGTCATCCAAGAGCCTGAGGATTTTGTGTGTGATTTTTGTGTGTTAGACTCACATTATCTGCAAGGGCAGGTGGTGACAGGACAAGGGGAGCAGCTTTGAACTGACAGAGAGTAGGTTGAGATTGGATTTCAGGAAGAAACTCTGCTCTGGGAGGGTGGTGAGGCCCTGGCACAGGATGCCCAGAGAAGTTCTGGATGCCCCAAATATCCAAGGCCAGGCTGGACAGGGCTTGGAGCACGCTGGGATAGTGGAAGGTGTCCCTGGAAGATTCCATGACCTGTTGAAGATGACCACCCTCACCAACACCAGTGAGACAAAAGCTGCAGACTGAGTTTGTGGTAAAATATTTCCCCCAGGGCTTTTAGCAAGCACTGAAGCCAGCTTAAACCCAAACAAAAATCTTGTGGTGCTGCTGTAGTGCAGTTCTTGATGGGAAACCAACTTGCATGGTTTCAATTGCTGTCTCATGGAGAATAAATTGCAATATTGTGGTGCATTTCTAGAATAGAGGAACCCAGAGCCAGCTTAGGGTTCCTCAGCTGGGCAAGCGAATTTCAGGTGAGGTTTGTGACTCTTGCTTTGGGATTTAATGCAAATCTGAGTTATACCAGACAAGAATATTCAGCTTTTAATTCAGAACTGCACGTGGCAAGTGAGTGGGATCTGCTGCAGCGAAAATTGGGGTTTTGAGGCACTCTGCAAACCTCCTCACCTTTGATGCCATTCCTCAGAGTCAGCTTAGCTGCTTGGTTTAGTGATTCCATAAAATAGGAGCCATCTCTGGTATTTACAGACTTGTTTTCGTGCTTCCCTGACGGTGTTTAAATCTTCTTACTCCTCATGCCACCTTCTGAGAGTGTCAGACCACCACCACCTGAACAGCCTGGCTCTTGTTGCTCTTTAAATCCTATTTTTTTTGCTTTTTCTCTTTTGCAAATCCAACAGCAGCCACTTTCCCTTTTGCCAGTAGTCCCTAAGCAGTGAGGAAGGCTGGCCACTGGCCAATTCATTTAAACCTCTGGAATAATAGTTTGCTCTCTAATGAATAGTCTGGCTTTAAATCTCTCCATTCAAGGGTGGTGGCACTCCTGAAGTTGACAGGTACTTATGAGACACTGAGGAAAGGTCATTTGTTGGGTGTTACTTTCATTGATCTGTCCAGAAAACCTCCTGGTCATTCCTCTGTGCTCCTTGAAGGCAATAAAAAGAGGCAAAAAGCAGGCAGAAAATCCATTCATTTTCTCATATTTGCTTCAGAAGCCACAAATAACCCATTTTTCAGTCAGCAGTTTCCTATTGAAATGTCACAGAATTCAGCCTCACAGTTGGCATCACCTTATTCTGATCAGGGAAACTGAGGCACGGAGCAGGGGGATTTTTTTTTTTCCCCTGGACATCAGATGTCAGTCCTGGGCTGGAATCTGGGAGCTCCTCGCTCTGGCTTGCAGAGAGCTGGAGGAACACCACTGTTGGGAGATTTATTGCTCATTTCATCCTTCTTCCCCCGTACCCATAAATCAAACGCTACCATTTTCTTCCTGAAGTTGGAGTTTAATGAACCTAAAAGCAATCTGAGGAAGTAGCACCAAAACCTGGCTGTGCTAAAGCCCTGGTCCATTTACAAATGAGAAGCCAGAGCCCTGGTAAAGTTATTTTTACTGTAACTTGAGTTTACTTTCCATAGGAGTTGCCAGACCCTTATTTCAAGGCCTGGCTTCTTGGTGCCCAGGAGCACAAAGTGACTTTGACATCTCTTAAACCAGGCTGGGAGGGAATGGCTCCTACCTGGATTCATGATTGTGATGCCTTAAGTTTTAGCTTTATATTTTTCAGATTCTGTGCTGCTTTAGTGTGCGGGTCTGAGCTCCATATTATGGGATGGTGAGCTCTCCTCACAGAGCAGGGAGACAAAACAATTCCTTCTCCAGCTGGGGACCAAGGACAAATGATCCAAATCTCAGCCCAAGAGCACAAACACCGTGGGCTGAGGAGAGAAAAACAAGCAGGGTGGGAGCGCATGGGCTAAAGCTGGAATGAACAATGAACTCCAATCTGCAAATGGAGCAGAACTGATCACAGGGACAGAGCCCGTGCCCGGCCGTGCATTTTGTGCCCATTTTGTAGTGGACGAGAATGGGCTTAAATCTCACCCTTTTTGACCTAATTCTGAATTTTTCTGTGCAAAATTTTAGTGTTTGGAGGAGATAAACATGATCAGTGTTTGTGCAGGACTCTCAGCATGCTGTGGAAACTTTCTTTCTACTGTGGATGTGGAGCTCCAGCTCACAAGTCACTGGATTTCTTCCTGAAAAGCTGAATTTGTGCAGGAAAAGGGTGGTGAACTGTTAAAAATTAGGCCCTTCAGAATTAGAAATGAATAAAAAATCCTTTATCAGGACAGGTCACTAAACAGAGAGATCTGTGGATCTTGGGAGAGGATGTTGGTGCAGAAGATATGGAAATTGGGGTAGGAAAAGGGGAAAAAAGGATTTTGGCATTGTAGGGTGAAAGCTGAAGTCAGAGGGAGGAGGGAGCTGCTCCCATAAGGTGTGTGAGGAGCTGCAGGTGAAGCTGGGGAGGCTGAATTCACACAATTGACAGAATTGACAGAATTGACAGAATCACCAGGTTGTAAGAGTCCTCCAAGATCATCGAGTCCAACCCAGCCCCAACACCTCAACTAACCCCTGGCACCCAGTGCCACATCCAGCTTGTTTAAACACACCCAGGGATGGTGACTGCACCACCTCCATTCCAGAACTTCATCATTCTTTACATAAAAGACTTTTTCCTAATATCCAGCCTATATTTCCCTTGGTGGAGCTCGAGGCTGTGTCCTCTGGTTCTGTCAGTGCTGCCTGGAGACAGAGCCCAGCCCCACCTGACCACAGCCACCTTTGGGGAGCTGTAGAGTGATAAGGGCACCCCTGAGCCCCAAGGATAAGGCAGGAGAAAGCTGCTGGAGCTGTGGGCAGAGCAGAGCCTGGCAGGAACGGGACATTCCCCACTGCAGAGCAGCCCAAGGTGAGGAGTTCCCAGCCCAGGGAGGTTGTTCAGTGCCTGAATTCCTGGCCTCAGGACATGGTGAGGGAAGGAATGAAGTCAAGTGTGGGCCCCCACCATCACTTGGCTGATATTTAGTATTGAAGCCTTTAAAAGTGGAGGGAACTGTGCAGGAGCACCTCCTAAAGAGGAAGGGGCAGTCCCCAGTGATGCACTCTGTGCATCCTCCATGACTTCTGTTCAGAGTCATCCCAGCAAATGAGCTCTGGCTGAAAAAAAAATAAAAATTCTGGATGGATGCTTTCCAGTTGATTCTCCAGCCCTAATTGCTCCTTCTCTCCACTTTTTGCTTGGTTTTGTGGCAGTCAAGGATGGCAGAGCGTGATCAAAAGCAAAATAATGCCTGGTTTGGGTTTTGCTGTGGTTTTATTTCCTAGAGGAACAAACCTTCTGTGTTATCCCTGTGTGACAGAGGGGAGTGGAGGACTGGGGAAAGGAGGTCACCCAGCAAAATGATGATTTTTGGTGTAGCCAAAAAGGAAGGCAAAGTCTGCTCCTGATGGAGAGGAATTGGTCAGACTGGAGCATTGTGTTTTCTCCAGGGTACAGGATGGAAAATCTGCTTCAGAAATGGGCTGGTTTGTACACCAGAACATGAAAGTTATTTGGTAAAGAAACAAAGTGTTGGTCCAAAGGTGACTGGAGTCACTGGAGCTCTTCCCATGGGAACAAATCTTTGTTTAACAGTGGCTGGAAACAGGAAAACACCCCAGGAGCTGTTTCCCACCTCAAGCTCTGCAATAACTACTCCTCACTTAGAGCAAGGTCAGCTCTTGGATTCCCATGTGGAAAACAGTCCCTGTTGGTGATGAGGAGGTGAAGACTCCCATTTTTTAACTCTGTGCTCTCTGCACATCCCCGAATCCTTCCACGAGATCAACTCACTTCTGTTTGGAGGAGGAGGCAAGGAAAAAAATGGAGGCAAATTGCAGCAACAAAAGTGAAAGAGAGAGGAAGCAGAAGGTATTTACTTCTCACCTGCTACAAATTACCCTGCAGCAGAAAGCAGGGAGGAGGAGGAGGAGGAGGAGGAGGAGGAGTGGGATGGTGCAGGAACAAAAGGCTTTTCTGCCTCCAAATGCACCAAGGTGGGAGCTCTGCGTTTCTCAGGAGTTTGGTTTCACCAGCCAGACACATCCTTGGGAAGGGCTGGCCCAGGGCTCTGGGGGCTCTTTTTGCTCCCTAATGACACTCAGGCTTTGTCCCCTGGCCGGGCAGCGTTTTCCTCGCAGGCTAAAGTTACAGTTGTAGCAGAACTCTTTCCATATTGGCGTTTGATCCTGGGAGAAGGGGAAAAATCTGCTCAATGCGGTTCTCATTAGCCAAAAAAGCTGTAACATGCTGGAGTCATTAGTAGTTTGTTGATTGAGTTAACCGTGCAAGGCGGGCTGCAATTGATCATCTGCATTCTCATTAAATATGCTGCAGTCTCGGGGAGGTTGTTATGGAACTGCTCGGAAGGCAGGCAGGAGGAATCTTGGTTTCAGCCCAGAGCACCGGTTTTAAAATCTCTTTTGACTCCAGGCTCGAAGAGTATAATAATATCAGAGATGGGACTGAGGTGTGACATAAAAATAATCTTTCACTGGAGTGTAACTACGCAGGGTCGTGTTTCAGCTTGAAACGGGGAGGGAGATGGAGGCTGAAACTCGAATCCAAATCTAAACTTTCTTAGTGCTGCAAGAGGCGAGGGAAGTGGTGAGGGCTCTGTGGCTGCAGGATTTCCACTTGGCCCTGTCTAGGAGGCATTTGAAGGAAGGAAGCATTGCTGTGCTTCATTTAAAGATAATGAGGTCTAATAAACCCTAACCAAAAGTCAAATTCACTTCATCTTTGCCTTGCTCATAAGCGAGTCAATAAGTGAAAAAGATCTATATAGAGAGAGGTGATGGAATTTCACTCTCAAGAAATGGGTGAACAGGAGTTGCTGAAGAGGGTTACCTTGAAAATATATCATGATCACTTTAAACCTTGTCTATGTCTTTCAGCTTTTGAAATGCTGAAGATCACATCTTGAGGGAATTTGTTGGAGCCTTTGAAGTATTTTTATGTTAGGCCCCTATGGCAGAAGATTGTACAGATCAAGAAAGTACCGAGTAGATTTATTCACAGAAAATGCATTTAAATTACCCAGCTATACGGGCGCACATTCTTCATTTATAGCCTGGTGTCTGGGCTCTGAAATCCTCCCAAGAACTGAGGTCATAGAATTGGAAAATGAGCTTCTGTACACCATCCTTCTGGCCTTTCGGATGTAATGGAGTCTGCACTGTGTGGTAAATTGGACGGAATTCAGAGAAGAGCAACAAAAACAATTAAGGGAGGAGAGGAACTGACTTACATGGAAAGATTAAAGCGTTACAAATTTGTGGCTTGGTGAAGCAGAGACTACTGCGAGTCGTTGGAAGTTTCTGGAGACAGGAATGCAGCTTCAAAATCCCTGCTCTTGTCTGAACACGGCTTTGTTTGTGTGTTTGTTTTAAAGGAAAATCTTTTCCGAGCAATATCCTCATCTGGTGTAACTTACCCCAGTGCCAGTGAAAACAATGGAGCCGGGGGATCTGGGCCAAATTATACTGTCTGAAAATGTGGCCCTTGCACTCTTTTAGAACTGGCACAGCAGGGGTGGAAGTGGTAGCTGAGGGAGGTAACTGGTGTTTTAACTCCTGCAAGGTAATTCCTGGGCTATCCAGAATGCAGAGTGGTTAAATGTGGAAGATTTTTGGACAACTTCCTTCTACGGCACCTCTGCAAAACGCTGGCAAGAGCCAGCAAGCTTAAAATGTTTAATTGCTCAGCTGAATATTGGCAAATAATGGACTGCGAGGGCATTTCTGTCCCCTTGTTCTTCACATGCTCATGCAGAAACACAGGCAGCATTTGAACCAGCAGAGAAAAGTCTGCAGCACTCCCAGAACATGTGGGATGTTGGATTTGGAAGTTCTGAGGGGCTGCAGGTGTAACCCAGCCCTGAGTGTGCGTAGCACTTGCCCAGGGGAGCAGTCCATAAGTAGCCCAGGGACTCAGTGGAGCTGGCTGGGGTGGCCACAGCAGCTCAGCCTGGCAGCCCAGGAGCCCTGAGGGCTGTCCTGGCTGAGGGGATCAGGGCTGCTCTGCAGACACAAGGCACAAATTGTTCCCCGTGCTCTGCAGGGACCGAGTTACGGCGAGGCTGAGCAATTAAAAAGGTGGAAAATGAGGAAAATGAAGTGCGAAGCCCGTTGGACTGCGAAACAGTCTCAGAAGGGAAGTGATGGAGGCCCTGGTGCTGGGAAGTGGGACTTGTCCTGAGGATGGAGTGTTAATTGAGGCATCGTGGCCAAACTTGAAGCGAGAGGTTAATTCCTGGCTCCCTGGCCTGCTCCCTGTTCCAGCTGGGATGGGAGGGATTCCATCCCAGGGCTGAAGCCTGGTGAGCTGGGCTGCAGGGGGACTTGAGAAGCTGCCACCTTTCCCATAAGGAATTGCTTTTATGGGATGGGTGAAGCTGCCAGGGAGCAGAAGGAGGAGATGGAAAGGTGGCAGCTTCTGCGTGGAAGCTGCTACAAATACCAGTTTCCTTTGTAAGTTGTGGCCTTCACTGAGGGGTGGAAGGGGCCAAACCTCGATGATCAGGGCTGATTTTGAGTCTTGCCAGTTGCACCAAAACAGCAAAAACCCTAAAGGCATTGTGGAGATTGTGTTGCTGTTGCCTCCATCCTGATTCCTGTGGGTCAGGATTGGGGAGCAGTGACTGCACAATCCATTCCTGCCCATCCCAGTGGTGACCAGCTCAGGGAGGAGCAGGAAGGAGCAGTGACTGCCCCATTCCTGCCCATCCCAGTGGGCAGCAGTGACTGCACAATCCAATCTTGCCCATCCATTCCTGCCCATCCATTCCTGCCCATCCATTCCTGCCCATCAATTCCTGCCCATCCCAGAGCTTCCCAGCTCAGTGGTGAGCACTGACTGCCCCATTCCTTCCCATCCCAGAGCTGCCCATCCCAGGAGGGAGCAGCAACCACCACCCAGCTGAGAGGAGTGTTTGGAGAGCAGGGATTTGGAGTGTGAGAAGGAGGCAGGCAGACAGGAATACCGAATGTGGACTGAGGATGCCGGGGGAATTGTTTCCATAGAAACCCAACCATGGAGGCTCACACTGCTCCCCCATCTCAGACTCACAAATTCGTGTGATTGCCTTCATGGTCAACAGAATGCACGGAGGGGAGGTGGGTGATTAGGAAAATGAGAGTTTGCTGCAGATGTGGGAGCCTTGTGCTGGGTTCCCTGTCTGAGGGAGCTCGGGGTGGCTCCTCCGCTGGGATGTGCTGCAGTAAATCAGGATTAACTCCTGGGCACTGAATGGTGCCCTACTGGTGTCAAACAAAGGGAATCAGGCCTCGTTTCTTTTAGTTAAATGAAGGGGAAAAAAAAAAAGGTTTTCATTTGTTTCTTGCTGCATTGTTCTCCCACCTTTGTTGGCCAGGCCTTTTGCAGACATCATCTCTGCCTGTAAATCCACAGCATTCAGAAATGCCTCAGGAAATGTTGTTCTGAAATGTCCTCCCTGGAAGCACAGGCTGCTCCTTGCCAGAATTTATGAGGGGCCCTGGGAGCCTGTTTCCTTCATTCGTTCCTGGAAAGATTTCTTCTTGGAAAATCCAAGATGTTTAGGACAAATTTCTGTTCCTCCAGCCCCTTCAAAGAAACCAGCACCTACGAGAGCTCCCAAAACCCTCCAAATGCAACCCCCATATAGGAGTCAGATTTTCTGTGGGAGAAGAGGCTAAAGGAGGTCAGAGAACCCCAAATGAAATGTGGAGGTGCCAAGGTTTAGTGTGGATGTGGGGGTTGGGTTCCTCTGACCATCTCCTGGAGTTTAATTTGGGCTCAGCTGATTGGGTCTGTCTGATTTTTTAAAGCAGCCAAACTTCACAACCCACAAACTTCATCTTTTATCCTCTTTTTAGAAGAGACTCTGGGTGTGGAGGGGAGAAGAGAGCAGGAAGAGGAGATTGGGACAGTTTTGGACACAATCTGGCCACTGTCCTGCTCTCCAAGGAATGGTTCCACAACCAGAAATTTATGTGATGTTATTTTTCTGGCTGCACAAGGGGTGGAAAGGAAAATAAAAGCTGAAATTCTGGGGGAAATGACTCCCATCTCTCCTCCTGGTTTCCCCAACCTCTCAAAAAGTTGCTGGAGACCCTGAAAGCCCTAAGAGTAACTCTGGGCTGGTCTCTTGATAAGCACAGATAATGCTCCTGCAGCTCCGAGAGGAAAACATCTGAGGTTCGGGAAGGTCAGCCAGGAATGACATAGCTGCAAATGTGCAGGGAAATCAAAGAGGAGCTGCAGGGTTCCACCCAGGAGAGAGGAGAGCCTGAGACAGAGCCCCAAACCAGATTTACAGGAAGAGATGCCCAGAGAGGAGCGTTTTCCCTCTCAGAGTTGTGTGAGCTCAGCGTTAACCCCCACCCATGTTTCGCTTGCTTTGTTTGGAAACGCTCTCCCTCGGACTCACGGCTGAGATTGTTCTTCCAGGGCTCCTCAGCTGCCTGTTTTTGTGGTGAATTGAGCAATATTTGATATTTTCCTTGAGGACCTGGCTTGTGGAGTGTGTCTGTAGTGTTGAGGCGCCCTCATTTCAGCTGAAACCTCTTCGTGATGCTAAAATCCAAATTTTGGCTGCAATAGAGTTAATTTTCCTCGTGGAAGGCAGCACGGGGCTGTGTTTTGGATTTGTGCTGACAACAGTGCTGATAACACAGGGATGTTTTAGTTCCAGCTGAGCAGAGTTTGCACAGAGCCCTTTTCTGCACCTCACCCCACTAACAATGGTGCACAGGGGGCTGGGAGGGGACACAGCCAGGACAAGTGACCCCGAGTGACCACAGGGATATCCCAGACTGTGCTCAACATGAAAAAAAACTGAGCAGCCCCTCTGGATTTCCCAAAACAAGGAGAGAAAAGGTGCAGCCTGTCCCCAAGCCCTGTCTCTGAGCAAACATTTGCTCTGTCACTGTTGGAAGGAGAAAATTATTCATTTACTGATGTTTATTTCTCCATCAATTAGTGAGGAGAGCAGCTTGGCCCAACTTTGTCAAGCTTTTAATCTGGGCAGACTTTCTGCTGAACTGCCTCTGCATACCAAATGGAATTGGTTCCATTTGCCACTTCCCTCACCCACCTCCAAAACCGTTCTGTTTGCTTGTGTTGGGCGATCTTTGTGGAATTATTCCTTGACTTTTATCTGAAATCCATCGGTAATGGTTATTTAAGCTTTCTCTGTGCTCTCGGGTTGTTTTAATTTCAGGGAGTCCGTCGAGGAGTTTCAGTGTGTATTAGTTATCATATTGATGGATCAGCCAAGCAAGGAGCGTTTGGAAATGCACAATATTCCTGTTCCATTGACCTGGGAGGTTTGAAGGATTGTCCATAAACATTCCTCAGCAGGTTTCCATTTGGGTTTGGGATATTCTGAGTGTGCACGTGGAGATTTTTGTTCCCATTAATCCATCCAAGGGTATTAATTGGTTTGTTTGCCATTTATTTAACATTTTTTTTCACTTAAAGGGCTATTGGGTTTGTGCTTAGCAGACTCAGGGCTCTGCTCCTGCTAAATCAACCCTGCTGATGCCAAATTTGGTGGGAAATAAATCCCACTGGAGGCATGAACATCATCAATTCTTTGCTTGTGAGTCTGCTTGGGGCTGATAGAAGGAAAAAGAAGAAACTTTGGCCACAATGTGCTTCCCGTGATCAGGTGTAGCCTCTTTGACAGATATTGTGATTTTCCCACTGCTTCGCCCAAACTTCTGTCAGATGTAACTCTGCTAAAATAAGTAGAAGCAGGTTAAAACTTGGTGACTTGATGATACATGATCCAAGGAGATCTCGCCAGTCTTTAATTCAGGTGATCCAGATGTGGAATCAATATTTACACCCTCTCTGGGAGTGTTTGGAGGCTAAATTCACTCGAGTGTGGAAATCACTTTGTGATCCTTGGATGAAAAAATATAAAAATGCACAAGCACAGGCTGTGGGAGTGTAAAGAACATTCTTCTCTTTAAAATTCCACAGACCCCGAAGGTCTCTGCCTCAGTGCCTCTCCAGAGTCCTGGTGACTGCACCAGGAGTTAGATCTGGTCCTTAGGCAGAGAATTAATCTGGATTATTCTTACAAAACCCATCTCAAGTGAAACTTTTGCCGATATTTTTCCCAGAAGATTCTTCTCTTTCAGTCCAGAATTTTATCAGCAATTCTTATGCTAACAGGGGTCAGGAGATGAGATGTTTCTCACGTTACACTTGAAGCTTCTCATGAATAATGGCCTGTATCACCTCTATTGTCTGTCCAAAACATAAGCAACCAGACATAAGGCCAGAGGAGAAATTTAAAGAGTGCTGAATAAGCCAGCAGGACGGACCAAGAGCTGAGATAGCCGGGGAGGGAAACAAATCCAAGGTGGAGCAGATGGTTATTTGGGGAAATATCCGAGCAGATTAACTAGCAGGCGCTGCAGAATGAGCCAGGCTCCAGTTCAAAAGTGCCCTGAAATCTTCAGAGCGAGATTAACAGAAGCCCAGACGAACATCACTGTAGCCAAAATAAATTAGGGGTCACCATTCCCCAGTGAATTTTCTTAAGTGTTAAGTAGAGCACATCAGGCTTTTCACAGAAATCTGAGGGGGGTTGCCAGGCTTAAGACCATCACTTGCTCCTGTGCAAGGGCAATCTGTCCACTTGAAAACAATTTTTATTGTCCTTCTCTCCTTTCCCTAATTATTTTCTTTGCCTTTTTTTGTTCTCACGTATCTGTGTGTGTGTGCATTGTGTAAAAAAAATAAAATAATAATAAAAAAAAAAAGCTGCATTTTGAGCAGGATGAGAATCCCCAAAATACGTGGCACTGGAAATTCCCATCGTGGAAATTTTAGTTCCCCCCAGGCCCTTCAATCTTTTTCTTCAGCGAGACTGCAGCTGCCATCTGATTTGTATTTATATATGCTCTTTATAGATATTAATGCAATAACAGATTAAACCTAAAGTAACTGTTACTACACAGAGACATCTCAGGGGTCTGATCTCGCAAACATTAATGCCTCTGAATAACTTTAATCTTGTGCATTGTGTATTTGAATTTAATGGGGACTCTTGCATGCCAAAGTTTCTCACATTTGCGAATGTTTGCTGCAACTTCAGACTTCCCCCATATGTTGATGTCAATTTGTTTTTGCAACCTCAATACGGTTTAGAAACCTCAGCCTCTGATCACGGTTTGTGGATGGCTGTTTTTGCAGTTCTGCTGCATTCATTGGGCCAGATTTCCAATGGGAAAAATGGGCTAAACCCTCACTGCTGACCCCACCTACTCAGACCAGGCTAAATTTCCCTCTCAAGGGCTTCTCCAGGCTTTTTTTGTTCTAGCAAGCCCATAAGTAATGAGAGTTATGGTGTGGTAATGCTGTTTCTTCCCAAACCTCTTTCTGAAGGTGAATTCCTGAAAGAAACTGGATTGAAAAACTTGGGAAACAGCCCAGTGGTAAATAATAAATTTAGGATAAATCCCTGGGGTGTCCAGGGCACAAGGGAGGTGAATCCAACTTGCCCAGTGCAGTTGGGCTCTGCTCCCTGTGGGAGGGCTCAAGGTGGACACAAGAGCTCAGACCCTCTGCTGGATCATTTATTCTGTGTTTTCAGATTACAAGAACCGTTCAGAGGATATTAATTTCATTCTGTTTTTACAAAATGTGAGGTTTTGATAAAAAAAAACCCCTTAAATAGGGTTGATCTGGGAATATTTTGACAGGCAACCAAAAATCTTGACCTCTCCTAGACAGGTGTTGAAGCTCCTGCACATCCTCCAGTGAGCCCAAACAGTTTCAATTCCTCTTCAATTCATCCTCTGAAGCTTTGAATCCCACTCAGAGCACGCCCAGCCCTCTGCAATCCACTAAAAGCAGTGCTCAGTTTGGAGTTCAATAATAATGGTAATTTTACAGCCTAATGTCAGGGTAATAAACTCTTCCACCAGGCGACTACTGTGACCACCAGGAAAGTTTTATTTCTCCAGGTTCAACAGTTTCCCTGTGACTAATGTACCCTTGGAGGAGAGGTGACTTCCCTGGAAAAAGAGCACTGATATGTCTGTGTTTGCAGTTAAGGCTCACTAACCACTGGCATCAATCTGATAAGCATCTGATAGGACCCAATTATGCCATTTCTCAGCTTTGGAGTGAATAAAATTTATTTTCTAGCCCACAGGAATGTGACTAGATTGGTTTTATTCCTGTATCCTGGCATTATTTAAGATTAAGCTCCTTTTTCTGAGAGTTATCACCATATCTGCCAAGAGCAAATCTATTTGTGTGTTATGTTTAAAAGTGCAGGAGAGGGAGAGGAACAATAAGAGGGTGAGAACCAAGGTAACAATCAGAAGGAAATCATTAGACACTTGAATTAATGAGATATTTGCTTAACTAGCACAAATAACATTGTCCATACTCACTCTCTCACAAGCTCACACAATTCAAGGAATTCACAAAATTGATCAGTCTGAATGGCACAAAGTTGTGTGGGACAGTTAAAATACTGGCCAAGGTTTGGAAATGTATTCTTTTCAAATGTCAGAGGAAATTCAAAATTTTGGCTGCCACAGCCCTGTAGGAAATCCTCAGGTTCCTCATCCAAGGGCTGCACACTTGGAGAGTCTGGATGTAAATATCTAAAAATTAGGAATGTTGCTGGTCAGTCAGTATCTCTTTAACCAGTGAAGAGCAGGGGGCGAGTCCAGAATGGAATGATCTGAACTGCTTTAGAAATGAGTTTCTTAGAAGTGTTTCCTCTTGTATAGGGAGAATCCCTCAATCATTTTGCATAAAAATCATGAGTACAGTGTCAGCTCTAAACATGCAATGCCCAGAATTTAAAAGTTTAGCAGTTGGAAGATTCAGATAAAAACCCAGAGGCTGATTAGGGACTTCTGTGTGTTTTTAAGTAGAGCCCACCATTCTGAAAATCTTTATAGCATCTCTAGGCACGACTCTTGAAAGAAAAAAAAATGTAAAAAGATTCTTTTTAAAACCAAGTTGGCAGCACTAAAATATTTTTGTGAATTAAATGACTGAGGGCACACTGCTGATGAGGGAGCTGATTGCTGCTGTCTGGCTGGTGATGGACTCTGAGGGATGTGTGGGGTGCTGGTTCTTGCTCTCAGCTGTGGAGCAGCCTCTGAATTTCTTTGGGAATCCTGCTATGGTTCAGTTTTCCACACCTCCAGAGAAGAAATAAATGCACTGGATTATCACCCACCCCAAGCCCTGTGGCTCTGAGAAGGGATCCCAGCAGGAGATTGAGAGCGGGCAATTCATAAACTCCTTTCTGTGCCTCTCCCTCCCCTTTGGTGGGTCCTTATCCCATTCCAGGTGGGCCTGAGGAGCTGAGCTTGTCCTGGAGCTCCCCAGGATCGGCTGTTCCAGGCTGGGAGCTGCATTTTGGTACAAACTGAGAGCAGCAGTGGCCCCAGAGACCAGAGCTCTGGCAGGCAGGGTCCCTTCGAGCCTGCTGGGAGAAACAAAGCTGGGAGCTGCCAAGATCTGGGGATGGGATTCCACTGTTCTGTCAGAGGGTGAGGGCAGGCTCTGGGGAGAGCCCAGATCAAGACTTTGGGGATTTTTTAATTTCATGGCATGGTGAGGAAGAGGAGGATGGGATGACCCCTACCCCACTCCTCGGCCTGTTGCTGTTCCAGTGGCAGCACATTGTCCTTTCTAAAGGGTTCCCCTGTCTCACTGAGGTGCCTAGAAAACACAGAATTGTCCTAATACATGTCCCTCCCTCGATTTAAGAACTTAAACCTCTTCCAGCCTTGTAATTCCATGCACATCCTCCAAGTACTTTAGCACCTGGATAATACTGAAGGTCCCTTTCCTTTAATTCTGTGATCTCCCCCACCTCCAGGTTTCCATTTTCTCATCCACCTTTCACTAATCTTGTGCTGTCAGATGATTATTTGTAAAAAGCAGATACTGCAATACTTTTATTTGGGTGGAAAGGGATGATTGCAGCACTCTGGGTGTGCAGAAAGCTGAGGCTGGATTCCCAGGTAAGGAGGCACCAGGGACATTTTCCAGGTGCTGCCTGAGAAGCAGAGCCCTTGTTGCATTGATTGCTTTAATGCTGGCCTCTAATTGTTGTATTAATCACGGGCAGGAGCACCAGGAGCATGGAGAAAGTCTCTTTGCAGTGGAAAGCACGCAAAGGAATAATGACAATGCTGGGATTGCACCTTGGCAGCTGAATTCCCAGGAAGGGACAAAGGGCTGGCCCCAAAGCTTGGCCTTGGCCATGGCTTTGGGCACTCCAGGTGGGGACTTTTTATTTTGGGCAGTCCAGGTGGGGATTTTTTCCTTTAGGCAGTCCAGGTAGGGATTTTTTACTTAATCTCCAGGTGGGGATTTTTTGCCTGTCTGTCCAGAACCAAGGAGGTGCCTGGCTCTGCTGGCAGGGCCCCCCAATTTTTGCAGGCAGATGCTTCACCACCAGCCCAGCTGCTGCCTTTGCCCCAGCCCTGAGCAAGGCAAACAGTTAGAGGAGCCTTCTCTTCATCAAATTCATTCGCAGTGATCGCTCCCCAAGCTCCTTTGAGGGAGAAGGAGCCTGAGAAAGCCTCCCAAAAGCTTGTCCAAACCTATGTTAAAAGCAAAAAAAAATAGAAAATAGCAGTGTGCAAGTCTGTCTGCAGCTACAGCAGAGGGAAGCAGATGCAAGCAAGGCTGCCCATGCCTTGTGAAGCTCTGTGAGCTCCTGGAAGGCAGCCAGGGCTGAAATCATGGCTGGAGGCAGCAGCACCCTTTTCTCCCCTCTGCCCGAGCTGCTCCTGACAGGACATTTGTACTTCACTGAGCCCTGGAGCACAAACTGTGCCTTGCAGCGGGCATGGCTCTGCTCAGAGCTGGAGATCTCTGAGCTGGGGGAATCCTGTGTAACAGCAGGAACAGCCCCCCAAATTTTGGGATTGAGACACCTCCCCCGTGTGGGGCTGCTGACACGCTAAAACCACGGAGGGCTGTTTTTCTGTAGCTCAGGAGAGGTGGTGTGGCTGTTCCTTGGGGGTCACTGAGGTGTGAGTGCTGCCCCTGAGCCCCAAAATCTGCTCCTCCAAAATACTGTGGGATCCTGACCCACCTACAGTTGTGCCTTTGTGTCCCCTACAGAGATGTGGTGCTGTGCAATAGAAATATCTTGCATTCGCCTTCCTATTCAAATTCCCTTCCAGCCTCGCCCCTCCTCATCCCAGATTTCATTTTTTCACATTTCTTTAGCCTGCATTCAGCTCTCCTGTTTTATTGCAGGGGGATTGTCTCTGCTTCGACATGATTTATTTATTTATTGTTCTTTGTCTGGGCACCTCAGACTGTGCTTGAGTTGCAGTTATTTTGCAAGTCAGCTCATGGGCACCGTCCCATTTCGCTGTTGTTGCCCTGGAGTTTTCAGTTCCCATCCTGGGTGCTCAGCCTGTGTCTGGCTCCTTGTGTGTGGCATGGATGGGCACATTCAGCTGCAGCATTCACAAAGCTTTCTTCTTGTCTTCTTTTCTTCCTTCTTTTTATTTTTTATTTTTTTTATTTTTTTTTTTAGGCGAGGCTGCTGAAATTTGAAATTGCTGAAATTTGATTGTAAAAGATGTCAAGAGGCAAAGGCAGAAATGATCCTTTAAGGGCACTCTTTGATATTTGGGGAAGTGAACCTTGAAAACCTCCCTTGTTTCCTGTTGTTCCATTCCTTGTTTTCTCTCATAAAGTTTTTTTTTTCTCCCTTTTCTGAAGACTTCCAAAGTACACAACCTCCCTGAAAGTCTATTGCTCCCAAAATAAGGTCTTTTTGTAGGTTTTGACCCAGGTCCATCTCCTATCCCAGCTGCAGCTCCTTTTCCTTTGAGGTGAAGCCAAAGCTGCTGAAATTCATGTCAGTGCTGGAGGTTGAGGAATTATCCGACCCAGAGGAAGGGTTGGGGCTGGTGGGGATGCTTCACCCCCGGTTTCCTGTCCAGGACATCACAAGGGGATCCTTCTGGAGCCAAGATTTGTCTCTCACCACTGGTGATCCACTCTTGTCTCCTCCAAATCACTCCTTCCTTCCACGGTGGTGAAGCCCCTTGGTCCGAGTTCGGTTTCCAGAGATGTTATTTTGTAAGCTGGGCGTTTTAAGGCACAAAAATCTACTTTTTAAGAGGAGAAATTTGCAAATTAGCTCCTTTTAATCATGCCTGTGTTCTGGTGAGCTGCACTTTTCCCTTGCCTGTGGCTCTCTGCTTCTCCAAACAATCCCCCCAGCGCCTGCAGGGAGGGAATTGAAATGTGCTCGGCAGCTCCGTTCTGCAAAGCCTCGATAATTTTTTGTCATCGATCCAAAATATCTTATGCCAGTTCACCGACGTGAGGTCACCCTAATTTCATCTCAGGGCTGCTAGTAGAGGTTTTTTTGTGTGTGTGTGTGTGTGTTCTGACTGCCCTCACCCCCTCCCCAGCTCGTTTTGCTGGAGGTTCAGTCGCTGCGTGAGGCAGCTCCGTCCTGGGCGTGTGTTGCGATCTGGGAATTTGGTGGCTAATTACTGAATTGCTGCCTTTGCCCTGCAAAACCAGGCTGCACATCCTGCCCTGGGACACCCTGGACCAGCCTGCGAGAAAAACAGGCTCCTCTTCCCAGAGTAACACTCAGTTAGCAGCAGAAAATACCTGTCTGCAAGAGAGTCTGTGCTGCTTTTGAACACCACCAACAAAAAAAGCTGTGTGATTTCTGCTCTGAGCAGGGCTTGGGGTGACACCTAGCCTTGTCCAGCGTGGCTTCAACATCCCCCAAAATCTCGCCAGGAGGATGAAATTTTCTTTTCTCTTCCCTTTCTGGTCACGTTTTACCACTGGAGTTACTCAGCGAATTAATAGGTATAGAAATGCAAAGCTCTTTTCTTATTACACGCCATCGATCTGATTGCAGTGTCATTAATTGAAAGACTCGGGAAATGTGATGGATGGTTCAGTTCAGGATTCCACATTCGTTTTGGCATAGCCCTGCAGGAGAAAAGCTGCATGAAGCTGATTGAAGGGCTCTTTTTGTCTGACATGAATTATTCTTTCATTGTCAAACCTTGTAACAGCATTCAGACATAGGGAGATTTACAATGTGAAATCCTAAATGGGGTCTATTCTTAAAATAAAATTAGAAAAAAAAAGAGGGAGAGCTTTATCTCGCAACGTTGAAAATAGCTATGTTTAAAAAAAAAAAAAAGACAACCCCACAACTATTCCTCCAAATTAAATATCTTCTGCAAAACCCAAGGGGCTGATGTTTCTCACTTAATTTTAAATTATTCCGATGGTGAGGCCTTAAATGAATAAAACAATTGCTTTAATCACATAACGGTTGTCAACATTTTTATTACATCCAAATATATTTGTTTGTCTGAGAGGGTTTGTTTGTTCTCCCCACTGCTGTCATTCCCCCTGCAGAACGATTTGTCCAATTTGCTGGGAATCCTGCTCGTCCTGCAAAATTACGCCAGGCTTTCCTTTCTCTTTGGGGAAAACCTAGGTGGACGCTGCTGAAATGTTTATTTAAGGAAATCATTCTGCATTTTAGAAAACATTAAAAAAAAAAACCCCAAAACAAACCACCAGCTCTGTGTGCAAAGATTTCAGCTTTTCCCAGCTGCTGGCTGCAGGCAGATCTTATCAAATGAGCTTTGGTGGGATTTGGGTTTATTTTTTTTGAATTTTTTTGCTGTTGATCCCGTGCAGTTCCGTGGTTAAATTCTGCGAGTTCTTTTGTCTGGATAAAAATTCGTGCCAGGCTCTGAGGGCTGGGAGATGCAACCACTCCGAAGCAGCAGAGAGGAGCAGCCCTGCTCCTCTTTACACCCCCAGATCGCCGTGCAAAGTTGATGAAGAGTTTGGAATGCCAAGCAGCCACCCAACTAGTGGACTCATTTAAGAATAAAACACTGAAATAACATTATCCGAGATGGGAATCAATGTCATGCCTGTTACAAATGCTGGAGCTGGGAGAATAGCGAGATTACACAGAGCAGGCAGATTAGATGAAGAAGAGTATTCCATCACATTACATCTGATTAGTGCTGTCTATTCATCTGTCTATTCATCTTTTTTTTTTATTCTTAAAGAAAGCTGGCTTATTTTCTGGGCGTGGGGTATGTTGAGGAAGCTAAAAGCTGGAAGAATTGGAGGTAAAATAGTGTTGGGAATAGGCGGCTCTCTGTTTTAACCATCTTCCTCCCTCAGCTCCTTTCCCATCCCCGGATCTGCGTGCCCAAGCGTTTTAGCAGGCAGATCGCCACAGAAATGAGCATTTTTTGCTATTATTTAACCACTTCTCACCCCCAGAAAGGCACCGAGTGACCCCTCTCTGCCTTACCCCCTAAACAAACTCCCCTTCCCACCTGAGCTGGGCATTTGCAGGCAGCGGGACCGGCCCGACGAACGAGATGAGAAATTCCCATTAAAGTGGGGAAAGAGCCTTTTTTTCCCCGAGACTGAGGAATAAACGGCATTGATGGGAAATGTTGTCCTCATCCCCCGCCCCCTCCCCCTGCCCATCTGCATGGAATACCCTCCCGAACGAACGTGGAGTTTTTAAGGTCTCATTGTTCAGAGAGAGGGTCGAGATTATTTTTGTAGGGTTTGGGTTTTTTTTTTCCTTTTTTTTTTTTTTTTTTTTTTTGGGAGGGTTTTCCCTGCCCCGGGAGCTGGGCTGGTCCTGCCGGGGATGCAGAGCCCGGCCACTGCAGGTGCTGCTCCTCTCGCTGGGGATCTCCAGTTCTCCTGCAATTCCCAGCAGCTAACTTTGGGGATGGAGCTGCCTGGCGGGTCAGAGCACAACACCCACCGAGCAGCGGGCTTTTTCCAGCCCGTTCTTGCTTTATTTTCAGACTCAGCTCTGGGATGCTCCCATCCTGGGCTTCTCGGGGCTGTTCCTGCAGCTCTCCTTTAATCTTGAGCACCTTCAGTGTCGTTAGCAGCTCCAACCTTCCAGCCACTGGCTGTTCCTAAAAGGTGAGGGAGAGCTGGGGAGGGGTTGCTTTCATTAGTTATTTGAAATTGAAGATGATTTAATTTCTGGGTTTTTGCATTATTTTCTTTACGCTATCTCAAGCTAAATAAACTCAGTTCCTCTGAGCCCCAAAAAGCAGCGAGGATATTTTGCCTTTGGTGTCACTAATTAACCTCCCACGGAAGCTGAGATCAGGAGAAAGGGACATGAGAGAGAGTTTGTGCAGCCTTGCAGGACTCTGAGCATATTCTACAGGAAAGGGGGGGAAAAAAAATCCTTATTTTCAGCCCCAAACTCTGTGCAAGCGCTTCGTTTTCGGAGTTCCCCGAAATGCGGGCTGGATAATTTCTGCAAATTCAATTAGAGTTGGGAGCCCGTGGCCGCTCTGATCAGATCTGTGTAAATAACATTGTCCCCAGCCTGTGTTGTCACCTCTGAAATGCTCTCTGGATCGCAGCCTAGCTCTGTCTTTTCTTGTGGTGGAGTCAGGGTGGTGCTGGATTTCGGAGCTTTTTGCATTTTATTGCTTTTGATTTTTTTTTAAATTTAATTTTTTTAGGGTTTTTTAGTTTTGTTTGGTTTTTTTTTTTAAGTCCGTTTTGACTCTGACAGTTTTTAAAGGTGAGGCTCATTTTTTGTGAGGTTAAGAAGAAGGAGAGAGTAAAAGGTACCGTATCTTTCTTCTTAATTGTTTGGCTTAAGTCTAAAACATCTGAAAAAACACCCTTAAAATGATCTTGGAAGTAACAGTCGCTTAATTAATAAAAAATAGTAACAGATTTAGCTTACCCTCTTTATGGACTTAACTTCAGGAAATCAGGCATCCACTCTGTCTCCTCTGCAATAATCAGTTTCTTATCTAACAGATATGAAACGACCAAATACACCTTACATCATTCTCATCCTTTAACTCAGGAACAATTGCTCCAAAAAAGAAAAAAAAAAATAAAAAAAATTGAAGCACTGCTACAGCTCAGAGCATCTTTTACTTTAAACCCTTTAAAGTCCCCCGTTTATTCCCATCCCAGCTCAGCTTAATTCCCTTTTATTGTGTCGTTGGGCTGAAAATATACAGTGCCATGCCTAATTGTGCTGCTATTCCACATTAATAACCTGGAACTTTGCATCCCAACGAGCGAGGAGCGGGGAGAAAAGGCAGAAACAGACGCAATTATTTGTTGCTGGCTAAGTTACTGTACGTGACCCAGGTGCTGGAGGACTATTTGCATGTGTTTCTCACCTTTGTTCACCCAGACACATGGGGATCTGGAGCTATTGCTGACTAATTGATAGTTGTAGTAACTGCTATAGGCTCCTTAGATTAGAAATGCATGCAGACGTGTGTCTTGATTCAAACATTAAGGAACACACACACTCTCACTTACTTCCACGGGCAGAAAGTCTTCATACTATTAGAGGTGTGTGATGGAGATAGCAGGACATAAAACAGAAGAGAGAGAGACACAGGGAGAGAGAGAGAGACAGAGACAGAGAGATGGCATGCAGCATATATACCCCTACAAATAGTTCTAAAATGCGTTTGCAAATGCAGAAGTCTTCAGAACCATCCAACAGTTCAGCACAACCCTTTTTATCTCTTCTCTGCGGGACGTCTCCATCCAGATTACTCGAAAAAAGCGGAAAAGGTGAGAGCTCTGCCATCTTAGCTCTGAATTCATCTGATTTCCTTTTTTTTTTTTTTTTTTTTTTTTTTATCTATCCCCCCCCCTCCTCTCCCTTGTATTCCTTATGCCATTGTCCATTCTTATGATGGCAGCCGCCCTTGCTCTTGAATGCAAGTGTCACAGCGGGAGCAAAAAGGGTTCAGGGCTGCATTGTCAAAGCCATGGTTGCCTATTGTTTCTTAGCCTTTCACTGCTCTGCTTTTCCGAGCCTCTTTCCCTATCAGTGGCCCCTGTCAAGGGGAGGAGTAGGGAGAAAATTGCAAGAGTTAGTCGTCCTTTTTATTGCACACTGTTATGATAAACAGCCCCAGCAATACATCCCACAAAATTAGGAATTATAACGACGGGACGGGGGGAGAAAAAGAAATTTCTTTGTAGGTTTGCGTTTGGCGCTGCCCTTATGTCAAATCTTGGTTTGCTTAGGAAAGACTTTTGTATTGGTGGTGGTTTTTTTTTCTTTTTTTTTTTTTTTTTTGCCCAGCAAAAAATAGAGGCAGCTGCAAAGTGAACAGTGAGCTATTTAGCCACAAGGTAAAAATTTCCTGTTGCTATTTGGATACTGATGCTTTTCAATTTTAAAGGTGTTGGGGGGGGGAGGAAGCATGACTGAAAGCATTTCTCTAGCTGTCCATCCATTCATCCGTCCATCCATCTCTATTTTATGTTTTAAAGCAATTGAAAACGGGTTCGAAAAAGGCCAGGGAGGCTGTTTGCAAGTTGGTTTTATTTGGGGAAAAAAAAAAATCTCTCAGTGCAGAATGAGGTTTGTGTTTCAGCTGATTGAATCTTGTGCTGGGAGATGAAGGGGGGATGAGTGTCCTGCTCGTGCCAGAAAGTGCTGCTTTGTCAGGGCATTCAAAGTAAAATCTTGTCACCATTTCTTCCTTTGGTGGAGGGGGGAAAAAATTAATATAGACAGGAGTTTACTTGACATTTAAGCATGTGTTTGATTGTCTCGTGTGCACAGGCCAGCTCTGCCCGTGTTCAAAACTTCAGGGAGGTTACAAAGTCATGGCCTCAAAAGTTTTTTTGTTTTACTGCCTTTGAGATGAAATTGCTGAGAGGAGAAAATTATTTCTAAAAGGGGGCTGCCCAGAAGAGTGCAAACATATTTATGTGTTCAAGCTCTAAATATTTTACTCATTTCACTTTCATTGTGTTTTTTTACCTTAAAAAAAAAATCTAACGAAGTGAAAGAGAAGCAAATGCAATTTGGTTTGTGCTTTTAACTATTTCTGTAAATTTGAGCATCATCCTTTCAATCCTTAAATTTATCCTCAGTGTACGGGATATTTAACAGTCTGGGGGTTTAATTTTTGCAAGCCCATTATTATGTTCTTTTGGCTGAGCTGGTGTATGATCAGAAATTATTAAAAGCAAACACTGCAGACCGTTCAAATACGTGCAGCTCGAGGCTGAATATCTGAGCCATTGCAAACGTCTCGTGCCATTTTATCACGTCTAATCACACCAGGCAGAGTGCTGTCACGGATGGAAATATGGCTCAGGTCTTACAGAAGCTCACAGAGAAATACTCCTCAAACTCCTGGGTCCTTGGGTTTGGCTTTGCTTCTATTGCAGAATATCGAGCTGGCCGAGCCGCCCAAACCAGAGGTTTTGGTGGGAATTTAGAAAGGGGGCCAAAAGATTTCACCTGGGTTCCCTCTTAACTCTCAGCATGCCGAAATAGAAGTGATTTGAGGACCAAATTCTCCCAGCCCATCCTGCTTTGCCTCTTCTCCCCCGTGCTGGTGCTTTTTCCACTCATTTATTGTCCCGCACCGCCAAGTTCTAGGTCAAGTATGCGCCTGTTTGGAATATCTTTATGTTTGAAACTTTTTTTTTCTGAAGAAATGATGAAAGAACTCTGGCCTTGTTTTAAATCAAGCTCTGAATGCAGCCGAGGCCACCCTGGGAGCACAATGTTTAATTTCCATTCGACATCTGCCTTATATTTACCATTGCAGCCCAGGGTCTGCGTGGAAGGAGCACTTATCGTTGATAAAAAGTTTGGCATCTCTTTTGTCAGAGGTTGTAATTTCTGTTCTCTCAATCTGGACTGTCATTTTGTAAAATCTTTTGTCACCAGAGCTGAATGGAAAACCTGGAATGTGCAAGAGATTAAAGAAATGGGGGAAGAGGATTCAAATGTGCAGAGCAATTCTGGGCGCTTCACTCTCTGAGACAGATGGTGCCTAATCCTGATTTTTCCTTATTCCAGTGTAAATTCCGAGCCGTCCCGCTGAATCCACAACTGAATACTGATGAATCAGGATCAGGCCTGGCTCATTTCTTTGCTTTTTGAGGCTGTGGGTTTATCTGGCAGAGCTTTCTGCAGGCACAGCTCTGGTTTTGCTCTCCTGGTGAGAGATGCCCACTGAGTGACTCCACCAGGCGGGTGCCAGCCCCGAGTCCCACTCCTCCCTCCTCCTCCTCCTCCACTCTGACCTTCCAAATCTAGGAATAAAGATTTGAATTCAGGTGTTTTCTTTAGGTAGGTCTGGGAAGGGAAATCTTAGAGCTGAGGGGGAATTTGGGCACTCCAGAGTGGCAGGGGAGTGTGGTGGTGCTGGCTGGCATGTCAGGTTTGCCAGGGGGGGAAAAGAAGTTTTTTCAGAGCTCAGGCAGAAACATTTGGCCCCACAGATGAATTTTACTGTAAAAAGGGTGATTCAGGGGGAGAGGTGTTCCAGTCTGATCTGTTTCAGGTGGAGAAGGGAAAACTTCACTCTGTGTTTAATTTTTAAAATTTATTTTGTCTCCTTATTAATCAAAACAACTTGTGTTCACGTTGCTTTTAATATGAGAATATGAAAATGCTTTTCTTGCCCCAGTTCTGTTGTGTACTCTGAAGTGCTCTGTGTGGTGTCAGCTCAAGTTCCAGGCACCTATTTCACTCTTCCTTGTGGGATTTCAGTGAGCAACACTCGCAGTTCTGTTCTACAAAGAAATAAATATATCTCTTTTTTTTCCCCCCTCTCATAGGAGTAACTTCAGCAGGAATTGCTCATGAAAAAGAGAAAGGATCACCTGGATTCTTCTGGAGCTGGGAGTCAGGGCCAGAAATCTCCAGCAAAGACCTGCCCAAGGAGCAAGAAGAGGATCTCACCTCTCCAGAGGCTCCATCCCACCTGGAGCTCCAGGCAAGTACCAGTTCCCCTGCTTGGAGCTTCACTGGTGAGTCCTTACGAGTTCTCACATGCAGAAATTGTGTCAGGGAAGTTGTATTGCACGAAAATTTGGTGAGAATTTGGTGCATTAATCAGGGTTCCTGTCCCCTCCAGTGGCCAGTGTGCCATCGCACACTTGTGGAGGGTTCTAAAATGCAACAAGAGAGTTGTGTCAGGAAAAGCTGAACCCTTGGCTTATGAGCCTTTTGCTAACCCCAAATCCACTCCTGTTACCACTTGAAATCACTGAGCAGGCAGCCCTCTGCCTTTTCAGGATCTGGGGGTTTGCAAAGCCCCAGAACTGAGCCCCTGCCATGAATTTTGTGCCCAGCTAGGCTCTGCATGCCATGGGCAGCACCTTCCCAGGGGATTGCCACTGGTTTCCTTCTTCTTCTTCATGGAATTTGTCCCTTGACAGGAGCAAAGCTTGGCAGGTAGAAAAGAGATTCTTTAAAAGTGTCTGAAATAAGGCATGAAAGAACTTTTTATCTTCCACTGGGAAAAACCTGCTTGGAGGGACAGGGGAAGCTGTGGGACCAATGTGGAGTGAAAGACCAGCCAGGCAATTATCCTCCTGATGGGTGAGATGGTGTTGGCTTCCAGGAAATCAGGGCAAAGTTGTGGTTAACCCTGTGTGCTGGGAAGATTCAGAATGCAGGGGGTGTGCAGGGCCAGCCCCTGGGCTGGTGGAAGCTGCCCCAGCACCAGTTGGATGCTGCAGGGACAGGGGGAGAGGTGGAAGGTGGAAGTTCCAGTGTGGGAATGTCAGGGATCTGTCCTGCTCGGGCTGGGCTTCCCTGAGTTCAGCTTTGGGCTGGCACATTTCACTCCTCCTTATTCAAAACACGTGCCAGAGTTTAACCAAAGCAGAGCTCTGAAAGTGAGCACAGCAGAAACTTTCATGTGACAATATTGGCAAGAAAGAGAATGAAGAATTTTTTCATGATTGTTGCTTTCTTTCCAACTCGGGTCACTTGCTCTGTTCTGGTGTTGTGTCAGAAGTGCCTCATGAGCTCAAATCTGCCTTAATTCACATTTCAGAACATTATTTCCCTTTGCCACGAGGTGATTTGGGTGGGAAAACGAGTTGTGGTACAACTCCAGTTGTATTTATACACCTGCAATCTGCTCTATTGCTTTCACCAAGCTGTGCGTGGAATTGCCACATTTATTGACACTTTTATTGACACTTTTATTTTCCTGAGCCAGGGTGGAAACGTTGGGCATGTCCTGAAACTTGTGGGCATTGTTTTCTTTTTTACACTTGCTTTGACTGTGAAGGACTCAACCTGGGTGTGAGTTACAGGTTTAAAAAGGGAATTGCACAGATTTTGTTTCCACCTGGTTCTTTTGGTTTTCCAACATTTTTTTGTCCATGGTTTGAGAAGGGACACTCGTGTCTGGTGTCACCTTTTAGGGCCTGGCTGCTTTTTCAGTTGTTGCAGGACTTAGAGGCATTTGGAGAGAGGTAGATGGGATTTTGGGAAGGAATTCCTGGCTGGCAGGGTGGGCAGGCCCTGGCACAGGTGCCCAGAGCAGCTGTGGCTGCCCCTGGATCCCTGGCAGTGCCCAGGGCCAGGCTGGACAGGGCTTAGAGCACCCTGGGACAGTGGAAATTCCATGGGATGAACTTTAGTGTCCCTCCCAACCCAACCCAACCCATCCCATGATTTCTGTGAGTTTAAGAGGCCTGCTCAGGCCTTTATCAATGTCAAAACGAGCTCTGCACTCTTGGTAGTTTTTCCACCCTCCACAACTTTTCATTTTCTTGCCCAGCTTCCTGCTTTATGTGGCAAACCCACACAGGAATGAGATGGAGGAGTCACAAATAATATTCTGGGCAGGATTAGCTGAGGCAACCCTGGCACAGGTGGGACCCAGGAATGTGCCAGTGTTGGCTTTAAGAGAATAAACCATTGCAAGCCATGTTCTCCTTCCTCCAGAACTGAGCCCAGCCTTTGTTTCTGGTTCTCTCTCCCTCTGTTCTGCTGTTGATTTCCCTGATTTCCATCTCTGGTTCATATTCCAGCCTGTGCATAGAAAATCCTGCCAGTTTTCTGCCAAGTCAGCACCTTTCCAACATGCAAATCCCTCCTAAAGCCTCCCCTCTTCAGTGCTGACCACATGAAATGATTTATTCTTCTGAATATCTGCATTTTTGTCAGGGCTGTGCAGAGATGAGCCATCTCTGAAGGAACTGGGTGGGATTTTCACTGTAACCATGGTTCTTTCTCCTCATTTCTGGTTTTGTTGTGAAATAAGCTTGAGTTAAGGCATCATGGCAAGGGATTTTAGTTATTCTTGGGATGCCTTTTTGAATTCTGGATAAATAATGGGTGATTAAACAAAAAAATTAATTGATTCAGGGGTGCAATCTGCAGCTCAGAAAAAAATACCCAGTCGGTTTTAAAATTCAAGAATGGGGAGGGAAAAATCAAATGGTGGTGGTGATTTCCCAGAGCAACTGCTCTGGTGGGAGGTGACCCTGGAATTAGATGGTTTTTAAGGTTCTTTCCCACTTTTCAGGGATTTCATGAACACCAGTGGAGGATTTTCCCTTGCTGGGAGCCACAGGGTGGATGAGGAATGGGATAAAACCCAAAATATTTTGGTTGGGTCTCATGAAGTTGCACCAGAGACCTCCTGAGGTCCTTTCCCACCTGATTCAGCTCAGAACCTTGGGTGGAGTCACAGAAATGATTAAATGGATTTATTTTTTTCTCTTTGGACAGTATTCCTGTATTTAAAGGTCCTGAAATCTGCAAATGTCACTCTGCTGCTGTCTTGTTTGATAAATATGCATTTTTCTATTTGCATGTGTTATCTTTTAGTAGTTTTTTTTTCTTTTTAGTTACTGCTTGAGTTCCCTCTTTGAACTATTGAGCAACATATAATAAAAATAATAATAGTAATAGTAATAATAATAATAATATAAGAATATCAGGTAG
>WEZZ01007798.1:177821-197501 GCA_013400585.1 Chloropsis cyanopogon | reverse complement strand
GAAGGGATCCCAAAATGAGATTATATCTGGCAGGTTGTATTTTTTTTATTTGTGACTTGTAGAAATCAGGCAACTCAATCTTGGCTCTTCAGCTTCTGATTCTTGGTGCAAAATGCTCAGATTTGGCTTTCTGGGAAAATTCCAGTGTGCAAATATCACCCCCTGAGGCTTTAGGGGCTTTAGGGAACAGGTCTGGATCATGGAACATTTCTTCATTGTAAGAATATATTAGAATATATTTATATTCTAAATAGAAATAGAATATTTTATTCTTATTCTTCTAATATTCTAAGACTCCCCTAGAATACATTTATAACCTTTTTATTCTTTTTTTTTTTTAATTTTTATTTTGCACCTGTAGAAGCTGTGAGCAAGGAGAAAAGATTTGTGTTTAGCAGTGGATTCAGTCTCAGATAAAATCTAAGCCCTTAATTTAAAGCCAAAGCTGATGAGGAGTTTTTCACTAAGACATTTTTCTATTGAAAACTGTAATAGCTCAGTGAGTTAAATCCTGGGAGAGGTTTTTTTTTTTTTTTTTAATATCTCCTTGCAAAGAAATGGAGAAAGAGTTCAGTTCTGCTGAAGTTTTCAGAATTGCTGGAAGAAGCATGAATCCTTGTGTGTCATCTCACGTGATTTGAGATGATCCCAGAGCTTTGCAAACTTTCCAGGGGTGACTCAACTTCTGGAGGTGCAGAGGGTGTAAAGGGGAAAAGGGAATGGGGAGACAGAGAATGGAAGGAATTGGAGGGAAGGAAGTAAATAATCCAGTTTATAGCTGAATTCAGTAATTAACAAAATCATGGTAAACAAAAGCACTGAGTGTTTGGTGTTCAAAGCCAGTGTAGGGATGGGTGTTATTTAATTTTGTGACAGGGAAATCTAAACTTTTGTAAATTTTGGGATCTCCTGGGCCACCTGGTCTGGGGACAGTGTTCAGAGCAGCTCAGACCAGGGGCTGGGTGACAAACCCTCCCTGTCCTGAGGTTTAAACCAACTTGTTGTGGCTGCAGATGACAGGCTGAGCTTCCCAGAATTCTTGTTGTCCTTTCAGTGTGTGCTTCATCAGCCAGGCTGTGATTAATTGCAGCAGGGCTGCTTTTAATTTGAAACAGAATCTCAGGCTGAGCTTTCCCTCCATGTACAGATCATATGTGGGCTGGCTGTGCTGATTTGTAAAAATATGCATTCACTATACAGAATGTTATATATTTTAATTGTAGAACTATATCTATCAAAGACATCCATTTATCTATTTAATCAATACATATCTAGCCATATAAATGGATGTTTGCTCTCTGATTCAGCCATGATCTCAGCAATGCTGTGGCTGTGCTGCTGTGGCAGCCCCAGCTGAAGTCACAGAAGCTCTGGGTGAGTTCAGCTGCCTGTGGGACCCACTGGAATGTGTGTCCCCTTTCCCTGGCAGTGCTGCTGAGCTGTGTCCTGCACAAACCCAGCAATCTGTGGCCTGTGTCTCCTCCAGCCTCCCCAGGGACCACATTTGCTGCCTGCTGAGCTGGGTCTGACCCCTGAACTCAGCTCCACCGGTGGGGAGAACAAACAGGGAATGGGCTGGTTGGGATGCTCACAGCAGGGCTGGTGTGGATGCAGAGGTTAATTATGCCAGGTTAATTATCTCTCTCCATGGAGCAGGGAGGGCACTGTCCCTCTGTGAGGTCACACCTCGAGTGCTGTGTCCAGTCTGGGCCCTCCCTGCAAACAGGACCTGGAAGGGCTGGAGAGTGTCCAGGGCAGGGAACAGAGCTGGGGAAGGGTCTGGAACCCCAGGAGAGGCTGAGGGAGCTGGGAAGGGAATGGAGAATCCCTGAGGGAGCTGGGAAGGGGCTGGAGAACCCCTGAGGGAGCTGGGAAGGGGCTCAGCCTGGAGCAAAGGAGGCTCAGGGGGGACCTTGTGGCTCTGCACAGCTCCTGCCAGGAGGGGACAGCCGGGGGGGATTTGGGATCTTATCCCAGGGAACAGGGACAGGAGGAGAGGGAACGGCCTCAGGCTGGGCCAGGGCAGCTCAGGGTGGAATCAGCAGGAATTTCCCCATGGAAAGGGTTGGTAAATATTGGCAGGGGCTGCCCAGGGAGGGTTGGAGTGCCCAGTCCTGGAGGTGTCCAGGGAAGGAATGAATGTGGCACTCAGAGCTCTGGTGGGGATGGGCACAGCTTGGACTTGATGGTCCTGGAGGATTTTTCCAACCTTAACGATTCCATGCATCACTGGAGTGCCCAAATCCCAGAGGAACTGGCTCTGTCTTGGCTCTTAGATTTGGAACCTGCAGCTCAGGCTGGAAGGAGCTGTTGGTTTAACTCTGGGGGTCCTGGGACAGTTGGACAAAGCAGCTGTGACAAACCAGCAACCTAAAATGCCTCAGGCTGCACACTGGGAGATTAAAACCTTCTGAACTGCTAGAATAATTTCATTTCTGTGACATTCCAGGCTGATTTTAAGAGGAGGTGATTTCAGACATCTTCATGAACTAATCCACCCTAAAGATGGGCATTGATTGTGATGCTCACTGGGTTTTTTTACAAGAGGAATTGAAACAATAACCCAAATTCTCATCTCTGGCTGCTTTGTTTCCCATTGTAACATCAGTTCAGTTCAGTGGGATGAACCACAGGCTCCAGAACAGGGATATTACTGTGGTTGCAAAGCAATGCATGATTTTATGGAAAATTATGGAACTACTGTGAGTTGTGAGTCTGTTCTTGGTGATTTCTGTATGGATTTCAGTGAAGTCCAAATCTTGGGAAGTGATTCTGGCTTTAGGAAAAGACTGACAGACAGTGGCAGCACGTGCAAACCAGAAACACAGATGAGGAAATTTGTGTCAGGATCTCTGTCAGGTACAATTTGAGCTGGGATGTTTAAACAGAATTAAATAGTTTGTGGGGAAAATTCGCTGGGCTGAATCCTGGACTGGAAGCTGGTTCCACAGCCAGCAAACTGGTGGGAGTCTTTCAGGGAGCTCCAATGGATTTTTGGGTCAAATTCTTCCCAAAATGTGGATTATCCTGCCTCAATTTACTGACAGTGGGGTTTTCACCCCTCTAAACAAGAAGCTGCTGGCAGAACTCAGCCCCTGAACTGTACAAAGTGAGCTCCCTGTGGCACCTCAGTATTTTAAACCTCACCAAACTCTGGGTGACTCCTCTCAGCAAAGTGATCTCGTGTTCTGTGTGGCTGCTGCTCCCAGCCTGGGCTGGGCCAGGAAAGGTCGGCAGCTCTCATGTCCTATGGAGCTTTCCTCGAGAGCTGAGCCTCACCCTGCTCTGCTCTGCAGGAGCTCTCACAGGAGGAGCTGCAGGAGCCCCCCAGCCCAGCCCCTCAGTTGGTGTGGCCCTGACAGATGGGGGTAATTCACTTCCCTGAGATCATGAAGGAGTTTTTTATTCTTTTATTGAGTTTGCAGAGTGCAGTGAGCTCGGGAATGGGGCTGGTTTGAGCAGAAACCCCTGAGTGCCACACACCCCCTTCCTTCCCCTTTGCAATTTCTTCTCTGGTTCCCCTTGACCCTGGATCTTCCATATGCTTCAGAATTAAGAATTAGCCTTGTTGATTTATTTATAGATTAGTGAAACCTGGTTAAAAGTTGGAGAGGGAACCTAAAAAGCAGAATTTGCTCTTCATCAACTTGGATATCTCTTCCTTTGCTCTGACAAGCGGCTCAGCTAGAACCAGAACAGCAGATATGGATACAACATAACAGCTAGGATATAATTTATATTCTTATTTTTAAAAAAGACAAAAAGCCCTAACTGATTGATAATTAAGTTGTTTTATGGATTAAAATAGGGTAGAAATGTGCTGTTTTTGCTTGGCCATGGTCTCAGCACTGATCCAGGAGCTCTGCATTTGTTTCCAAGGGTTGGGATTGGAGCAGCTGGGATCTGGATGTGGTGGCACTGCAGCGTTCCCCCTCTGTGGCCACAGGTGAATTCCTGAAAACAGCAATATAAAAAAAAAGAGATTTAGGAACCTGTCCTTAAAAATAGCACAACGCTTCAGCTCAGGAGATGGCATTAATTGGAGGCAGTTAATTCCCTTGGCTTTCAAAGTTTTTTTACTCTTTGTTGATGCTGAGCTTAGTAAATCACCCCCTGGTTGAGTAATTCACCCCCTGGCTGAGTAAATCACCCCCTGGTTGTGCTTGGTGCCTTCTACATGTGTAGGAATAGAAGTAAAAAGCCTTGGACAGTTATGGGCTGGGTCACAGGGACTGTGTGATCATTTTGCAGGTCTCCTTCATTCCCTGTGGTATGTTTTATTCAGAGGTGAAAGGCTGGAGCCTTCCCTGCCCCAGCTCCTGGGGCTCTGTCCAGTCCTTCTGCCCTGTTTTAATTTAGTTGGGAGCTCCTCTTGATGAGATCTTCTCCATCCACCGTGTCCTGGCCTGGCTGGGATTTATCCCAGCTCAGGTGCCCAAAGGGCTCCAAACTCTCCAGGTCAGTGAAGAAGCTCCTGCTGGACCCAGTGCCCACAGCAGAGCATTCGTGAGGCCACTTTTTAAATTCTCCAGCAACAAAAGTATCAGTGGGGATTATAAGGACAAAAAAAAAATCACCAAAATTCCCCTGCACAAAGAGCCCAGGGGAGGGGGAAAACCCCTTTATCCCTGGCACCACTCACTTCCCACTTTGCTGCTCAGGGCTCAGGTACCTTCAGCTGCAGGAGGTGGAGAGAACTGAGAAAAGAAGCCCTGAAATGATCTTTCCCTCGGCTTAAAAGGGCTTATCCATGCTGCTAGGCCTCTGAGTTGTCTCTATTTGCACATTTGAAGTGCCTTTATTTGCTGTTGCCTGTTATTTTGGGTAGGTGCTGCCTTTTCATATTTCCCCAGTGGTAATTTCTGGACAAAAGAAATTATCTTTTAAAAAAGAGGCACTGCAGCATCAGTGGGAACGAGCAGGGTCCTGTTGGTGACACGTTGGTGGCCCTGCCTGCTGCCACCTGAAGGGCTCTTCACCAGCACTCCTCCAGCCTTGGGGACAGGGAGGGCGGACTTGGGCCCACAATATTATGTCACAAAACAGAAAACACCCGACCCCACAGCAGCTGTAATGGCATAATAGGATAAGTGTGAGGGAGAAGCAGCAGGGTATAATAGGCACTCAGAGATGGGGCCTCTATATTTACCTGGCTAGGAGAAAGCTGGGAAACTAGGCCAGCACGGGGACAGTGACAGTGTAAGTGCTCTGGAGGTGGCTGTGGGTGAGGTGAAAACACAGCAATCCTGGGTGTTAGATAATAAATAATAACAATAATGTCTGGGCTCGGGCCTGAAAGGCTTCACCCAGCTCCGAGCGCTGCCGGGGCCTCTTTGGTGTTGGGTTTCCTCATTCCTGCTCTCCTCCTGGCTCTCTAAAAGCCTCTGCGTGGTGTTTTGTGCTTTATTATGTCTGGAGTGGAGAGCAGCTTTCATCTGCCTTTCTCCAGGCAAAGAGCCCTGGATTTCAGCTGCTTGTAGGGCAGGGGAATGTGGATAGATGGATAAATGGCCAGGGTGGCCGAGGTGTCTCGTATCCCTGGAAGTGTCCAGGGCCAGCTTGGAGCAGCCTGGGACAGTGGGAGGTGTCCCTGCCCATGGCAGGGCTGGGGTGAGGTCACATTTAAGGTCCCTTCCAACCCAAACCAGTCTGGGATGGGGAACAGGAAATCCAACAGGGGAAATCCCAACATTCCCTTCCTTATCCACCCCACACGCGCCGGATCCCACTGGAGGGATTTTGCTGCAGGTCGCAGAAATCTGGGCTCAGGGATGCTTTGGTGTTGAAGTGGAGAATCTCTCAGGCCAAGACACGAATTTCTGGCACTCAGAACCATTTTTAAGCTGGGTTTTCTCTGCTGCTCTTTGATGTAGACTCAGCTTCGCTCGTGGCTTCGTGGCTTATCTACATCCCTAATTTCACTTCTTTGCTGACTTGGGTGAAGATCCTCCTGTTTAAGTGATGAGTCATTTTGACTTGGATGAAAATTTGCATTTTTTTTTCCACAGGGGCACTTAGGAACAGGTTAAATGAACCATTTAGATGATTGAGAGAGGGAGATGCCAGGGGAAGTAGAAATGTGTGCTCTGCTATTTTGCTCCTCTTTGCTTCAGATTGCTTTTATTCATTTAATTCCTGAGATGGGGATTGCTGAGTAGTGCCTCCCTCTGCATTGCCTCCCTTTCCTGGATTTCTTGGGCTGAATTAGTTGGAATTCATTGATGGATTTGAAATTGTTATTTTCCCTATAGTGCTGTGCCATCAAACAGAAAAATCCACGTTATAATTCCAGGAATTGTCAAGGTGGACTGAACTGTTGAACGTGCACAGAAAGATGCACATAGGAGTCTTTAGGAATCAAAGATGTGGAGTTAAAAAGTAAAAAATGAAACTTTAAAATATATATTTTCTGAATTTTCTCAAGTGGAGCCAGTGGTTTTTAGGAGGAAAATCTAGTTTAAAAAATCCTAAACTATGAAACATAATGAATTTTAGAATGTTTCCAAGGGGCAGGGGATATTTCCATAGCTTTTGTGAGAAAAAAGAATTGGTTTTGTTTTTTTTTTTTTTCATGATGGTGGTCACAAAAGTCACAAAGGGAGGAGCTGAGGGGCATAATCTGACTTTGAATCTGAAATAAGGAGGGGAGATTTGTTCTTATCCTAAATATCATCCCAAAAGATGATGCTATCACCTGCCAGTTTGGAATGAGAGGCTGAAATAACTGAATCTTGAATAAAGATGATTTGTAAAACCATCCCCAGTCCGAGTCTGCCCTGGAGAAAAGGAAGGACCTGTTGAAATATCACTTCTTAGGAGTTTGCTGCTTTTCAGTTGCAGTTAATTCCGAGTAAATGATGTATTAATAATTGGGTTAAACCAATTCTTCCCATGGAAATGTAGGTTCTTGCCTGGCCTATTTCCTGGAATATCAGGGGCTGTCCTATTTTCCAGGAGCATTCCTCTCACAGGATGCATAAATCCTGTCTCACAAAAAGGAAACTGAGGCACAGAGGGGAGAGGTGGCCTGAGGAAGGATAAACGAGGCATTTTAGGGACCTGAAGGACGAGCATTCCAAATTTTAGCCTCAAAATTCCTCAGCCATTTGTTCTTCCAGCATCTGGCTTGCCCCTGGTTACCGATGGATGATTTGGGTGGGGGTGAGCTCTCACACACAGAAATGCACATTTAGGAGCTGGAGCAGGCTGTGACGGTGAGGGGGCGTTTTGGGAAGCGGGCTTTGTTACTAAACAGCCTCTCCGCGTGGGCACCCCGCCTGTGCCTCCCCAAAGCTCTCCTCACTCTCCTCCTATTTTTGGGTGCGCAAAACCAGAACCGCACCCACCCTCCGGCGTGGCAACCCCGATTCGCTGCGGGGAGCAGCCGAGGGGTCACAGGCCGGGGTTTTTTTTCCATCTCCAGCCCCCTTGAAGTGCATTTGCAGCGATTTGCTCCACGGGCGAGGCAGACGCGGGGTCCTTCAGCATCTTTAGCATTATCGATCCCTGCCGGCGCGGGGGATGCCGTTGACCCTGGCACCCCGGCGGGGCAGAGCGGCCGGGCCGGGGATGCTGCCCTGCCTTTGTCCTTGCTCCCAGTCGATCGCTGTCGCACTCAGCAGATGGCTTTTGTTCCTGCCAAAGATTGCTCATCCGATTGTCCGGGGTTAGCGGGTGTGCCCCATCCCGCCCCGGCTGCTCCCCCGGACCGGCCCTTCCCAGCCAGACTCTGCCCCTCCTTCCCCCAGTCTGGGAACACCAGAAGGAGCCTGATTTGTTTCTTCTTTCCCTTTTTTTTTTTTTTTTTCATTTTATTCCTCCTCCTTCTCCCCAGGGGTCTGGCTGGATTATTTCTGAAGCTGGTTTCTTTCTTCTGTGAAAGTAAGCCAGGGAAAATAGATTTAATTTTTTTTTTTTTGGTAGGGTTTCTTGGGCAACACCTGGGTCCCACCTTGGCTAAATCAGCATCAATCCCTCCTCGGTTTTGATGTAAGTCTGGCCCACAACATCTAAATAAATTGGGATTTTTTTTGGGGGGGATTTTTAATTTTTATTTTTAAATTTGCTGTGTGGTAATGCATTGCATCAACCTGCCAGAAGGGACGGGGGAAAAACTGAGGGACAATGAGAAGGATTTGTGTGGCAGCCTACAGGATTTGGGTACCTGATCCACTTCTCTCTGCTGCCAGAATCTGCTGAATTCAGCATTCAAACCCAGAAAGCCAAATCCCTGTAAAGCAGGAATTGTGCTCTTTTGTGGCCTTTAGGACATTGGGGGACCCTGGGGGTGCAGTGCTGAAGTGAGAATTTGGGGATTTGGCAGCTGCAGGGTGTCCTGGAATGCCTGAGTGAGGAAATGGGTGCAGGGGCAGGTGCAGGGCAGCAGAGAGGGAAGGATGGCTGGTGAGGCTGCAGCCTGGGCCAGGGAAAGCTGATCAATTCCTAATTGTCTCCTAATGACTGCAGAGTTCAAGGTTTTCCCTTGAATTCCCAGATTTTGGCAGGATAATTTGGGATTTTTGCTCCTTGTGGGGTGTGTCGAATCCAGGCCACTCCAGGGCTTGGCTTCTCCCCACCTTGAGGAAGGACTGGGAAAGTTTCTGCCCTGTTCTCTCTGGGTGCTGCGCTGTTGTTTCTCTCTCCAAAATTAAGAAAAAGAAGAATGGAAGTGATTTCTGCACCAGACCCCACAGCCAGGCTGTTTGTCAGCATTTTGCTACTTTATTGGAACTTGTGGAACCAGAATCAGGTCCACAAGAGCTGCTCAGAGGCCCATTATTTTCCATTATTATTCCTTGTTTTGTTCTAGTATTACTTTTCCTCAGGAAGTATTTCTTTTTTCTTTTTAATTTAGTGTGATTTCACTTAAACCCACACTTTTCCTCCTAAAACCACCATAAATTACTCTGTTACCACCTCACCTCACTGACTGCAGCTTTGTTCACATGGGATTCTTCGAGAGGAAGGTTTTGGTTTTTTGGTGTTTTTTTCCCCCTGTCACTAGTGGGAACTGGAGTGGGGAAAGGGCAAATTTAAATTAATAAAAAAATCTGTTAAAGGCAAACTGCTTCTGGTGCTGAAGTCACCTTTTGGTCAGTCCTGTATGTGATCCCCCTCTTCTGGTTGTCTGCGGAATTGGATACGGAGGGAAGTGGAGGCGAGCACAGACAATGGGATTTGGGCAAACCCCATCATTTTCATTTTGCTGGTTGAAAGAGCTGTTTGGGATGAGGAGCAGGATGGGATTCTGCTGTGTTTTGGATTCAGCCCGCTGTGAGGTGTGCTCTGTGTGAAGCTCACCCCAGTTCTATTTGACCTGACCCTATTTTTAGCGTCTCTTGCAGCTCAGGGGGGCTGGTTTGTGCCTGGGAGAGGTCAAGGTGTGAAATGTGAAATGCTGCCCACGTGGTTTGGTCGTGCTTTACGTTTTATTTGTCTGCATAAAAATCCTGGTGGGAAGGAGGCAGTTTTAGAGCCAATCCCAGGATACACTCAGGAGGGGCTGTGTGAGGCAGGAGTAGAAAAATAAACAAGAAAAAAATCCCATCAGGTGCTGTGGATGGTCCTGGCTGCAAAGAGCAAATCTGTGATGGAATGTGGGGTGAGGAAGTGAGATGGGACATCAGGTTTGGAACCTCTGGGCTGGAATTATTGCAGAATTTTTCTGGGTGTAGGAACAGAGATTTTATTTCGAAGCAATTTCAAAGCCATGTCCCAGCTCCATCTTCCAGAAACTGAGTCTGATCATAAAGGTCATTAAGCACAAACGTGTTCCTGACTAATTGAACAACATTTGCCATCTTGCTCCGTGGTATTCCCTTCCTTTTTGCAGCAGGAACCACACTGGAGTTCATAACCTCTCCCCAGATGTTTTAGAGGAGGCAGGAAAATATTCCAGGGAAGGTGTTAAATTACAGACTGGGGCTGGATGGAAGAGAGAACTAAAAGCAGTGAGAGATCTCATCATTCCCTCCCCTCCCAGCTTAAGGGAGCAGCATTCCCTTACTGCTACCCATCCTTTGAGCTGAAGAGTTTTCTCTCTTCTTTTGTCCTTCCTGGGTTCAATTTACTGCAGTTCCTGGTGCTGGAGATTGGATGTGGATGTTGGACCCACTGCTGAGTATAAAACAAGGCAGGGAATCTTCCTGGAGCCCAGATGGTTCTGGATGGAAGTCTCCTGTGTTTGTCAGGGCTGTGGAAATGCTGACCCTGGGATGGGGCTGGGAGGAGGCTGCTCCTGGCTCTGTGCGTGCTCCTGGCGCTCGGGGAGCTGTCAGACAGGAGCTGGTTTCACAGTTGTGCCAACTGGGGGAGACACCTTTTCCTTAATGCAGGGGGAGATGAGTTTTGAGCTGTGTGAGAGCCAAAGCATCCAGAGCACTGCAAGGGAACTCTGTCCCTTGTGCCCAGCAAAATTGTACTCCCGGGAGGAATCAGCTCCAGGCTGATAAATGGACTCAGGGTGATGAGATGATGTCATGAGCGTGTTTGAAACCACCTCACCCCTCTGCTTCTCCTCCTCCCTTCCCCTTGCAGTGCCCAGCAATCTAAATAACAAAATCTGGGCCAAACGGTGCCTCTGGGAAATGCCACCGTGCCAGGAGCCCTCGTGTCACCCTCAGAGCTGGACCTGCTGCTCTTCCATCAGGCGCCCGACACCTTCTGGGGAAGCAGCGCGGGAAGGGGCGACTCAAAACCTGCTGCAGCCCTGGGCTCTGCTGTGAACCCACCTCCCTTTCTGCTGGGAACTTTCCAAGGAGCAATAAATTCACCCTGGCTCTGCGCTGAATGCAGAATTGATCAGACTGCAGGAGCCAGGGGGATCGATGGGGCGTCGGGAGCGCGCTGGAGGCGCGGGCAGCGCGGCCCGGGGTGTGCCCTGCGCGTCCCTCTGTCCCCCGGCCCTGCTCCCTCCTCCTGCAGATGCCACTGGACATTGATTTTTTTATCAAGTCCAAAGGTGAAGCGTGGCATTGGGCAGCTCGGAGCCATCTGGCTCCTGTTGGAGGGGTGGGGTGGGTATTTGGGGTTGTTCGTTAGTAAAAAACCACAGAAATGGCACTAAAGATGTTTCCCTCTGCGTGAGGGAAAATTTCCTTTGTTTTCCCTACAAAACCCATCAGGTTCTCTTGCCCTGACAGAGAAATCAGAGTTGCACGTGTGCTGCTCACGTTTTCCAGCCACCCAAGAGCCACGTCCTGCCACGGTGCTGAATCATTCCCCCCAAAATCCCCCAGGCACCTGCAGCATCCCCCATCCCACACGGAGACAGTTCCAGCTCCCAGGGATGTCTTTGAAACCCCCCCAAGGAAATCAGAAAAGGAAGCAACAGATGCTGAGTCATCAGGCAGCACTTTTGGAGCACCGTGTTCACCCCAAAAAGCTGGAATTGGGTTGGGTTTCCTTAACCTGGGAAGCAGGAGAGGATAGGAGGGCACAAAGGAAAAAAAAGGAGCAGAGTTAAGGTGGTTTTGGTAACCTCTGGATGATTTTCAGCACTGCTTTGTTTTTGAGTGTATGTATATTTAATTTTTATTGGTTTTCTCTGTTTTTATTTTTTTTCATTTTAATCTGTCTCAGTTGCTGCTTTTTGGTTTGTTTTTCTCCTTTTATATTTTGCTGCAGTCTGCAGGCAGCTCCTCAGCCACGGCACCATCATGTAAACTGCTCTGAAGTTAAAAGCAAAAAGAGATTACATTGTCCTCCTCCTTTATTTCGCGGGTGCTCACAATACCTTGAAGAAATCACCGAGTGTTTTTGGACTGGATTCAACTCCCAGCCTGCAAATGGGCTTTCCAAGGGGCGAGCTGCATCTTCCTTTTCTTGTTTCAACCTTGCACCTCTGTTTTGAGATCATGACAAAGCCCCCCAAACCCCTCTCCTCTCCCCGAAGAATCAACCAACCCCAACTAATACTTTAATAACTCCTTTTCCTACCAAGGAAACAAATTCAGGAGCGCGCACACACACACACACACATGCATGAACAAAAAAAAATTTTATTTTTTTTTTAAAAAAAAGGAGCTAGAGGCTGAGGAGGACCTCGTCTGGTCAATGAAAGAAAGAGACGGATGTCTGGTGCCATGGCAATGGAGCAGGGATTACTTTGCACTGGAAAATAGCTTCTTTTTTTTTTTTTTCCTCTTTTTTTTTTTCTATTCCAGTTTTTTTTTTTTTTCTCTCAGGCAGCTAAGAGTTGTCACCGAGTCTGAGAGGCCCATTTAGAGGAAAACGAGCCTCTGAGGAGAATTGAATGCTTGCTTTCAGCGGCTGCTGCTTGAACAGTCTGCTTTGCTTTTCGGGCAAGGCAGGATGCAAACACCCAGATTTGTTTGGAGCACTTTCCCAATCCCTGTGTGTGTGCATATGTGTGTGTAGAGAGCCATAAAAATCCCAGCAACTGCGAGGAACACGCATTAATAACAAAACTACATTTCAGTGCAAAAACTCTTTATCCTGCCCATGATTCCATGAGTATTTCTCATTTGATTGTCTGATTTTTGGGGTGCATTTGGCATTTTCTTGCCATTAGGCTGAATTTTGACCAAGATTAATTCATTCCATTGCATGCAAGTCAAGATATTTTGTGACAAAAGGTATTTTTTTTTGTGGAAAAGGCTAATTTGTGGAGATTCTTCACTGGTATAATTTTCCTTCTGTGCTGCTTCCTCCCTACCCCCAACTCTGACTATTTTGGGGGTTGTTTGTTTGTTTGAGTTTGATTTTGGGGTTTTTATTTGTTGTTTTGTTATTTTAACTAGTCACTAAATTCCAACCTGAAGAAAATATTTTGGTCAAGACTCCATTTTTTGCAAAATTCCTTTTATTTAACAAAGACATTGGCCGATGGGAACAAACCAAAGGGATGTTATTTTCAAGTAGGGTTTTTTAGCTGCCTTCTTGAATTTCTGAACTTTTCAAGTATTTTTTGGCTGGGTTTTTTTTCATTTTTTTTGGTACCTCTTGGGGTGAAGGAAAGGCTCCTTGCCTGTGTGCCAGCCAAGAGATGAAGGTGTTCTCTGATCTGTGAATCATCCACCCACCAGGCTCCAGACAAGCAGATACCAAGTAGATTATTTAAAGCAGGTAAAATGGAATAAAAGACCTTTATGTGACTTTGCTGGGCTTGGCCAGGGAGTCCCGGGTGACACCTGGGGTAACTCCTGGTGAATTCCCCTCCATTTCCCACCCCAAATGCTCCTTGCCATCCCACATGGGGTAGATCAGGAGATCATTCCACTGCAGAATGGGATTTTTCAGTGCTTTGAGCTTTCCCACATGGATTTGGGGGGAATTGGGTTGATTTCTCCCATTTTAAGGACCAGGAAATGCATTAATTTTGCAGTCTGGGTCATTTAAACACACATTTCACTGACATCAACAATGGCACGAGTTGCAAAATATTGATTGATGTTCTGAGGTGATGTTGCTTTTTCCCATGGTAAAATAGCCTTAATAAATGAGCCAAAATATATTTTTTAGATATGTTAACCTTGCTCAATTTGTGCCCTGCCTTTTGCCTGGCAGGGCCACATGAAAGCCTCAAAATCCTGAAATTTTTCGTGCTCTCTGCCCTTCCTGGGCTGAGTGGCTGAGCTCTGTTGTTGTAAATGGAATGTGTCTCCTTTCTCCTGTCTGCAGTGAAAAATAGCTCCTTTCTTTGATCTTCCCCTCATTTGCTAAAAAGTAGCCAAAAATAATCCCCCCCTTTTTTTTTATGTTGGGGGGGTAGGTGGTGAAATGTGCCAGGATTAAAAAAAAAAATAAATGTGACCCTCCTTTTCAGCGATTACGAACTGTGAAACAGAAAATCTCTGTCCAGGTAAAAAATTTGAGTTGTCATAGCAACAGCAGGATGGCTATTTATTTTTGGATTTCCATTTTCACTGATTTATTTAACACATTGACAATCCATTTATAATGAAGAGGAATTCAAGAGGGTTTTTGTTTCTGCCTGGGTTTATAGCCAGCCAAGGTTGGGTTACTTTTCACCAGAGAAAATAAGCAAAGATAAAAGAGGTAAATAAAAAGGAAAGCTTGTGGCTTTTGGGGGCTTTTCTTGTAGGCAAATACGGGCTCACAGGCGAGTGAAATCACGACTGACTTGTTTATTTTGTCTTTTAGTGCCGTAAAACAGAACAAAGCTTTGAGTGCAGGGCAGCTGCGAGGCACAGGAGCCACAGATGCTCACCTCCACCTGCCCTTCCTCCCTGCCCAGGCTGCCAGGGCGAGGTCAGCAGAGCCTTTGGAAGTGATCCCTCCTCTCCACCTCCCTGCAGGAGGCAGGGAGAGCCCCCAGGGCAGGGATAAAATCCGTATTTCTGCTTTTGGTGGTGACCTCTGTGCTCTCAGAGCTCCCTCAGGCTCAGCTTTGCTCTCTGCAGTGTTTCTGTACAACCAAGGAGGTTTGGGAGGATCTGCTGGAGTTTGGGGAGCCCAGACACTCATTCTGCTTGGGTCCCAAATTTATCTAGCTGGTCTTGCCTCATTTTGGGGTGTTTTGCCAGAGGGCTGTGCTTTGTTCTCAGGAGGGGATGGTTTGCCTGGCCAGGAGTCCCTCAGCCAGAGGAGGTGTCTGGAAGGTTTTGTGCCTAAAGATTTGGATCCAGCTCTGGATCCAGGCACCCACAGAGTCAGAGGTGCCTCGGGGGTTTTCCTGCCTCCCAGCAGTGTGAGAGCACTTGGACAGCAGGGAAATGCAGCAAAACACCCAGGAAATCCCTGGAATTTAGGAATTCTTGTGTGCCTCCCTCCCTGGAGATTCGATTTCTGTGCATGCCTTTGCCATCACATTTACCTGCCACAATTAAGCCAAACTTTCAGCGTTTGGTGACTTGAAAACCTTGGAAGATTGGGAAGTTTTGGGTGGGTTTTGCAGGAGGGAGAGGAGGAATCCAGGTGGAATAACCCAGGGAGAGCAAACCCAGCAGATTGCTGCTGCAGAACCTGTCTGGGAGGGTGGAGATGACACAAATCTCTGCCTGGGTTTTCTCCCAGCCCGTGTCCCTGCAATTGCTCTGCAGGTTGGCTCTTCCTGGGATGGATTTGGGAGACTGGGATGGATGGCTTTAAAAGAACTCAGTGAAAATTGTGAGATACTGGGGGAAATCTCCAATCATTTCTCCCATTATTGCTGGTTTTCAATCCTGGCTGGTTTTCAGGACAGGAGGGCAGCACCTGCCCAAAGTGTTGCACTTTTTGAGGCCAAACCTGTTAATTTATGAAACATGGGCTTGGTTTTGAACCAGGCACTCCAGTAAAAAGGTGAGGTTAGGAAAGAAATAAAATAAAATAAAATCGAGTGTTATTTCTGGCTGGGATCTCGAGCCTGGAGGGAGGAGAGTGTCCATCAGCACTTCCCCCTTTGCTCCTGGCGGAGCATCCAGCTTGCAAATTGTCTTTTGGGGGCTGGCAGTTGTGGGGGGGGAAGGGTGGGAAAACCCAAGGAATCAACTTCCAGACATAAATACAATATGGACAAGTCATAAACATTATTAAAGCAAGTCTATCCCTGCAGGGCAGGTTTTTGCTCATAATGCTTTCCTGATTGCGCTTCCGCAGCGCCGGGGAAGTGAATAGCGGGCTGATTATCCACGGCCCTGATCTACAGCAGCGGAAAACTGCTCCCTTTGTGTGCCAGGGGGGAACTTTGCATATTTACTGCCAGGGAACAGCAGCCCTGAACGGCCACAGCGGGGCCGAGCCCAGGCTGGCAGTGGGGGTTTAGGCGGGGCTCTCCTTGTGTCACCCGTTACCCCAAAGCCGCCCCTGTTTGGGGTACAGCGAGGCCTCGGGTTTAACTTTTGTATTTTCAGGTTCTGAAAATAGTGTAGTAGTTCTGAGTTCATATTAACAAGTTCTCTTCACAGAGTAGGGAGACAAAACAATTCCTTCTTTACCTTTCTCCTAATCCTATCTCACAACAAAAATACCTTAATAAATATCCAACACCGAAACCCACCAAACAAATTAATACATTAACCAAAAAAATCTTAACATTAAAAGAATCTTAAACTAACGAACCAAAACCACTACACTTCTCCAGCTGGGGACCAAGGACAAATGATCCAAATCTCAGCCCAAGAGCACAAACACCGTGGGCTGAGGAGAGAAAAACAAGCAGGATGGGAGTGCATGGGCTAAAGCTGGAATGAACAATGAACTGCAATCTGCAAATGGAGCAGAACTGATCACAGGGACAGAGCCCGTGCCCGGCCGTGCATTTTGTGCCCATTTTGGTTCATCTTGGGTGCAGCCCTGGCTGGGCTCTGGTGCTGCCCAAGGTGCATCCATGGAGGAAATCCTTTTAATAAATCCCTGCTTTATTCTGTAACTCTGCCCAGCCTCTGCTCTAGGGCAGCCCTCACAAGGCAGCAGGAGGGAAAAAAAATGGGCCCAGGGTGGGGGCACAGCCCAGGCTGGGCCACCAAACACTTTGGATCAGGATGGGAGCTGTTGCTGCAAATGCAGAATATAGGGGAAAATAATAATAATATTCATCATTATCATCATCACAATAACAATACTGTAAAAAGACACTGTGATGTACTAACAGAATTGTCACTGATTTCTTTTGAAAACCCCAAAACTTGAGAGAAATCCAAGTGTTTTTACACAATATTTTCTTGGAGAGAGTTGTCCAGCTCATTTGAGCTATCCTGGAATATCCTGAGTTGGAAGGGACCCACAAGGATCAAAAGTGCCACTGACTTGTTCAATGTTCTGAACTGCTCACAGGGAGAGTCCAAATCTGATCTGTGGTCAATAATCAGAAAAAATCTGACTTTGTACAAAGCTTGGTGTTGGCAGAAATATCCCCTAAAGACCCCTTGTGCTGGATCCAGTCAGAGCAGCAGAGAGTTTTTGAGCAGATGCTCAAGGTGCAGTCGTTTCATTATTCAATTATGACAGAATTCTCCCCAACAACTTAATGAACATTCATTTGTGATGTATTAAACCATTTTTTTTCCTGTTGAACATAAAGATCAGTGCTAGGAGCTATACATTCTGCGAGATAATTGCACTGTGTAATTCTGGTGCTTCAACAATTTATACTGAAATATTGATGGATATGTTCCAACATTCTTCTTTTTTTTTTTTTTTTAATTCTTTTTGCAAGCATATTTCATAATCTTTTAAATATCTCTCCCCTGAAAACTTTAATGTAAAGTACAAATCTTCTTATGTAAGAGAGTTTAATGCATCTGGATATTGCTAAGCAAACAAAAGCATTTCAGAGCCATTTCTGTTCTCAGAAATAAAAGAAATTGGTAACAGAAGGTATTGTAAATATGAATTTATGAGGAATATGCAATAGCAGAAGGGCATGACTAACCAAAAGTTCAGGGTTTCTCTTTAATATCAGAAATACAAAATATCTGTTCTGATTTTTCATTAGCATAACTAAGTAAAAAAAAAACCCTTCCATTTTCAAACAGGAATTTATGCTAAGTGACATTTTGCATAATCTCCTTAGGAGAGGCCCTCTGGAGTTTTGCTGTGTGTGGTTCCAGCATTGACCCAAGACTTGAACTGAGAAATTGAGATGCTGTGGGGTTGTACAGAGCAGTGAGGAACATCTCAGAGAAGGAACCGAGCTCAGAAATGGGTTGGAAGAGCTCATTCAAGGGGTTTGAGTGTCTGCTGTGAAAACCAAACTTCAATCAAGCAAATAATAGTCATTAATAAGTAGCCAGGATAAAGGATTTTGTTGTGAATTTACATAAACTGTGCTGAAAACTCTTGGGTTTGCTCTAGGAGGAAAATTTTGTAAGATTGCTGAGAGCTTTGCTTTACCCTCTGGGGTTAATTGGCACAGAAAATTTGAGGGTTTACCTGAAACATGCTCTTGGTTCCTGGCATGGGAACAAAACATAAACTGGAGAGAAAGAGCTGTGAAATCCATAAAAACTGCAATTTGTCACCGTGTCCTGTTCAGGTGTGAACTCACAACGCAGTTTGTGTCTGCTGCTCTGGGTTTCTTTCTCCCCTGGGCACACCATGCCAGGATGGTTTTCTGGGTACTCTTTCCAATTTTCTCCTCTCTTTTGGTGCATCTTTCCTGCACTTTTTCTCTGCCCCATCTGGGAGTGTCCAAGGGCAGACTGGGTGGAGCTCTGAGCACCCTGGGCTATGGGAGGTGTCCCTGGCCAAGCCAGGGGAGTAGAACAATATCACCATTAATGTCCCTTCAACCCAGGCCATTCTGTGGTTTCAGCTGAGGATTTAAGGATGACTTGTCCAGACAAAATTTCTGAACCCTCCTGGTTGTCCCCAGCCATGTCCTGGAAGTCCCCTGGCTGACAATGAGCCGTGGATGAGACTTCTTTCGCTTCAGCTCCTACATAATCTCGTGGGGCTGGATATTCTCTGTGAGAATGGTGCCATTCCCTCACCAGGAGCTGCTCCCAGCCCCTCATTCTGTGTTACACACATTTCCAGTAGGAATCACATCCTAAAGAGTGCCAGGCCAGCTGCAGCGTCCCAGTCCCAGTGTCCTGAGCCCATTCCCCACTGGAGCTGCAGTGTCCCAGTCCCAGTGTCCCAGTCCCAGTGTCCTGAGCCCATTCCCCACTGGAGCTGCAGTGTCCCAGTGTCCTGAGCCTATTCTCCATCAGAGCTGGGCATTGCTGCAGCCCTGCCCTGGCAGCAGAGATGTCGCCCAGGCAGTGCCCACCCAGGTCTCCTCTCCTTGGGCTGGGTGCCATCCTTTCTGGGCAAGGGTACAGATCATGTCCTGAGCTGTGCCAGACACGCTGCTTGTGCCTCATTTCTGCCTGTGAGCCTGGCTGAACAGAAAAAGGAGCTCTCTCTCTCTATTTATATCCATACCAGGGTGTTCATGGATAATGTGACACCTTGGGATGGTCCTGGGGGATGCTAACGAGACACCCAGTGCTGCACAACGTTTTTTGGCAAGCAGGAAGGGGTGGAAACCCCGTGCCCGCCTTTCCTCCTGCAAGTCTTCATGTTTCTTTTTGGCACGTCCCCGCAAAGAGGAGCAAGATGCAAAATCCTGCCAAAGCTTCTTGTGGAATAGATGACATTTATATTGTTATGCAGTTTGCTGATCTAAACATACCATTGCCTTGCCTTGATAGCCCAGGGCAAGTGATAATCAGCTTGTTTGGTGGGCACCCTGCCATCTGAAAGGGGGGACACAAATAGAGACAGTTTGTGCATCATCCACCAGCCTTGCAGGAACACGGTTCCCAGCTGAGAGCATGGAAATGTGTCTGTCTCCTGAGCGTGTGCATGTTGGCATGGAAAAGAGAAGTGACAGCGTTAAATAGAATGGTTTTGGAATAAATCAGGGTTGTGTTTCGTGGCTGCTCCGAGCTGGCTTTCACCATGCAAGTCACTGGTGGAAATGGTGGAAGCTCTGGGGAACATCAAATTAGATCAGCTGAGCTGAGACCCCGTGGGACAGCTCTGTGTGAGGAGCTTTGCTTCCCGCTTCATCCTCTGAGTATCACCAAAAGATGTTTGGTCTCACAGGTAACAGGGAAGGTGAGGAATTTGGGCTCCTGTATTTTCCTCTGGGCAATCTGCCCTCTCTGTGTGCCTGGCACAACCTCGTGTGTGTTCCAGGACTTGGATTTCATTGGTGGTTCAGGATCAAGGACTTTAATCAGGGTTTGCTGCACTCGTCTGGATTGCTGTGATGGATGGAGGGATGGA
>WEZZ01007798.1:129293-169009 GCA_013400585.1 Chloropsis cyanopogon | reverse complement strand
TTTTTTTTTTTTTAACTGACCTGGTGTTTTGTGTCCAGCCACCCCCACCCCTGAAACAAATAAATAGGTTTAGCAGTGGAAATTTTCTGAGGAAATTTTCCTGTCTTGGTCAACAATTTGTGTTATTTTACAACAGTTTGGGTTAGAACTCTGCCTAACTGTGTAATAGAAAGGACAGAGAGCAAGGGGAATGTCCTGGATGGGAAAATCTGGCATTTAGGGGACAGTGTCCATCCAATGGATGGCTCTGCTGGGTTCATTGACCTCTTGCTGTCCTGGACAGAAAAGGAAACTCCAGTTTTTCTTCCTTAGTCCGGATGCTGACTCACCTGAGTGGGGAAGGAAAACAGCCACAGGGCTGGTGTTTCACTGGTGTCCCAGAGTGCCTGGGGATGGCTCATCAGCTGCTGGGCTTTGCTTTCTGAGTTACTCAGCCCTCTCCTGGTGCCCCAGCTCTGTCCCTGCTGAGTCAGTTCTTTCTCCCAGTTTGTTCCAAAGCCAGGGGCAATATTTGGGTGTTTGGTGCTCCATTGATGCCCAGTGTCAGTTCCAGCCTGTTTTGCTGAGTGCTGGAAACCTGTCCCAACTCCCCTGTCCCTTCCCTGTGCCTGCTCCCAAATCCTGACCTGCTCTGGGGTGGGACTGATGAGTTGTGCCAGTGCTGCTGTGTTTCACGGCGCACCACCGGGATTTCCCTGGATGAAGGAGCAACTGCTCCCAAATTTCTGCAGCCTGGCTGTGCTCAAGCAGCACTGACAGTCACCAGCCAGCCAGGAAAGCTTTCTCTAGCTTTGGGGTGTGTTCCCACACTCCCTGCCTGCTCCAGAACACTTCCAGGTCCCTTCAGGCCAAGAAACTTCCTAAAATCTCACTGCAGAGGGCATCACTTACGGTGCTGTGATCCTTCCCCTGATATCCAGTGAGCACCGAGCTGGGGACACCAGTTCAGCCAGGCTACTGGGAAGAAGCTGGCTCTGCCCAGTGCCCAGGCAGGATGCTGATGGTCCTTGAGTCCTGCTGGCTGTGGCACTGCAGGTACCAACCTGCCAGCCGTGCTCGCCTCCGGGAACGCGGAGACACGGGCAGGCAGGGCTGGAATGCAAATGCAGCCCTGCACAGCCCCGTTCCCTCTCACAAACTATTGATTCCGTGCCTGGCTGGCTCTCCCCTGGTAATAGGCCGTAGGCAGAAGGCAGCAGGGTGAGGAGGAGGAGGAGGAAAAGCTGTCAGGATGGTTCGATGCGGCTGCCGAGCCAATGGGAGGAGAACGCCGTGGATTGGGCTCGCAGAGAGCAGGGCTGGGGGGGCTGTCTTAGCAACAGCAGAGAGCGGCTCTGCCCCCTCCCAGCCTGCAAGCAGCCTGGAAAGTTCCTGATGATGTCCCTTAATGGATTTGTCTCGCTCACGCCAAGTTCGGACGTGATCTGGGTGACTTTGCCGGCTCATCCCTCTTCCCTGTGGCCCTCTGGAAAGGCTGGAAGGGAATCTTTTCTTTATCTCTCCTGCAAAAGCCAACAAGTGAGCTCAAGGTAAAGAGATCAGCTGCTGGATTCGGTGCTGTGCGAGCCCTGAGAACAAAGGGGAGTTTCTCATTCTCTCTTTGTGGTTGGTGTCTTACTCTTGACACCTTTCCAGGGCTGTCTGGTCCTCCACTTCTGTGCCAGTGGGAGCTGGACACCTGGACTGTGTTCCCATCTCTGCTAAAGAGTCCTTACACGAAGCCAGGTGAATCCCTACCCTTCAAAACCCAGGTCACTTTGGTCTTTCTCAATTAAACCCTCCCTGTGACCTGTGGGCTAAGAAAAGCCCATCCTGCCTTGCCCCTTCTCTGCCTTACAGCAGGAATTGCTCTTGCTGCCTCTCTGCCTCTGCCCTGCTCAATCTATCACTGCTTTAACCAACCAAAAAAAGGAAAACAGCAGCTGAATTTGTCCAAAAACCTTGGGAACATTTCTTGGAGACGAGCACTGGCGCTTCCAGCACGGTGACCTTCGCTGTCCTCCCCTCACCTGCTGCCTCCTCCTGCTGCTCAGCATCCCCACGTTTCTGGCAGGATTTGCATGCTGGTGGCAGCGTGGATTTGGTGAGCCCTGCGTCTGTCCAGACGGCGGGGACGAGAATAGCAGCACCGGCGGGACCGACGCGCAGCGGCCTGCGGAGGGTGGCCGATAATGTCTGGGTCAGGGAGCCTTTCACTGCAGTGTCAGGGAATCTGGGCAGCTGTCATCGCTCCTTAATTAAAAATAGCTGAGACTCACTTACATTCCTGGCCTGTGCGCTGCCTCATTTGTCATCTTGTCCTCTGCTCTGCGGCAAAGCCCCTAAACACCTTCAGGAGCAGGCAGAGGGGGGAAATTCCTGCAGGTAAGGAGAGCAGGGAGAAGAAAATCCATGCCAAAAGCTGCTCCTTGGGTCAGGAGCTGAGCAGGGCTCAAAGGGAATGAGGACACAGAATATTTATTTATTTATTTAATTTATGTATTTATTTTCAGTTTATTTATAGGTATAAACCCATTTAATATAAATATAAATATAAATATAAACATAAATATAAATAGATATAAATAGATATAAATAGATATAAATAGATATTTATATATTCCAGGAGTGTCAGGAATAAATCAAACCGAGCTGGGGCTACAGGGAACTTTCCTTGCAGACAAACCAACTTCCATTTTTCCATCTTGAATTTCCAGCATCTTCCTCTGGCCCAGTGCTCCCAAAACCCATTTTTTTTTTTCAGTCTGAGCCAGGCAGACCTTTGCTAGGTACGTAAGTGACTGGATTCCCAATTCCATGCTCAACAGAATTTAGTGCTATCTGTGATTGCTATCACCTTCCAGTAGGTTTCACTCATTTCTTTGGGATATTCCTGAGGGGACAGCGAGCTGGGAGGTTACCCAGAGGTTCAGGAGCTGCAGAGGGAAAGGAACAGCAGGCTGTGATATCATTAGTGAAGGAAAATGTATCCCCCTTCCCCTGCCAAAAAAAAAGGATTTACTGCGATTCTCACTAATGCTCGGAGCCAAGGGACAGTTTTGGCATGGTGAGAACTTTTTCTGGCTTCCTTTTTCCAAGTGAATCAGAGGTGGAAGGGCACGAGGCTGCCTGACTTCCTGAAGTGGAAGTTGCATCCGGATTAGCATATTTAATTGCCTGGATTGGCCTAATTTCCATGAATTTCACTAATCCATGTTGGAGCCTGGTCATGTATTCAGTCTCCACGGCCCTGGGTAGTGCTGAATTCCAGCATGAAATGAAATCTTGTTGGGAAAGCCCATCCAGGGTGTCCTGTACAGCACCATCAACCTGCCAGGGGGGAGGGATGGCTCCTGCCTGGCTTTGGGTTTGCTCATCCCAAACTGGGATAACTCCACCCGGCAGGACCAACCTCCCAGTGACCAACTGGGACCAGTCTGAGCTCCCAGTCCCGCTCCTAAAAGGGGATTTTTCTGCCCATACAGTGATCCCCCTCAGGAGTGTGTTCCTGCTGACTTGACTGAAGATCCAGAGACACTTATGGATGTTCTAAAACCAGGTTTATTTCCTGCAGAGGGGAATTTCACATGCAGCTCATGGGATACACCTGGTTTAATTTCATTTATTATCTTCAAACTGATTTTTTTTTTCCTGAGTCTAGTTCAAGAAAGCTGTGGAAGAGTTCATAGGGATAAACAGGGAAGTGAACGGATTTGTTTGAGGATTTTAAGGTATACTGAGGTGGGCTGGAACTGAAAATCAGCAGCAACAGGTAGAAGCTCACCTGAAGCCTAAAGCTGAGGACAGAGATCCATGTTAGTCGAGACATTTTTCACTGCAGAATCTTTTTTTTTTTTTAAACTAATTAAGCTCTGATGACTTCAGCTGTATTTTCAGCCTCTGATTAAGGGCATGATACTAATTAAACTCTTGAATTATTAAAAATGCAAATAGTCAGACCTGTGTGCAGCAGCAGACTTGCTTTTCCATGCTCCAGGACAGCAGCAGGAATATTTGACAGAGTCCCTTGTGGTCACAAGTTTTTCTTTTCCCTTTTCTTTTTGATTGATGGCTGAACTCCACTGGATGCAGAACTAAAAAATTCAGCTGCTGGGGTGTAAATGTCTCCAGTGCCTTGCAGCTACAGAAAGAACTTTGATTAAAACACAGCAATTTGGGGAGGAACTCTGCGTTTTTTGCCATTTTGGCTGGATGGGCTGCTGGGATTGAAATACCACGCAGCCCTTGGAGATGCTCCCAGCAGCAGAACTCCTGGAGCTGCCTTTAAGCTCCCTCTTTGTTCTCATAGTTCAAGGTGTGAAGCAGGAGGAATGATCTGCACCTCTAGCTGTCCCTCAGCTCCTGTCCCTCAGCTCCTGTCCCCAGCACGCCCTGTGACACACATGGGTTTTCAGAGAGGTGTCCCCACCTCAGGAGGTCTCAGTGGGGCCTTCCCTTCATCCTAGGTGTGTTTTCAGGTGTAACTGTGGCCTTCCCTTCAGCCCAGGTGTGTTTTGAGGTCTCACTGTGGCCTTTCCTTCATCCTAGGTGTGTTTTCAGGTCAACTGTGGTGTTTCCTTCAGCCCAGGTCTGTTCTGGGGTCTCACTGTGGCCTTTCCTCCAGCCCAGGTCTGTTTTGGGGTCTCACTGTGGCCTTTCCTCCAGCCCAGGTCTGTTTTGGTTGTGCCCTGCTGAGCAGGAAGGATCTGAGGGATGTTTTGATCTCTTTGCTGCCACATCTCAGCAGGCCCCAAGCCCCTCTTTGGAGGAATCCTGGTGTATAACCCTGGTGTATAACCCCTTTGGAAGGGGTTTTGGGGCCAGAAGTGGGGCTCCTCTCCAGGTGGAGTGTCCTGCAGGGATCCAGTGAGCTGGGCTTTGAGCTGAGCTGGGAGTTCTTGCCTCTGAGTGTCCCCCAGTGTCACCGTGTACCCAGACCATGGCAATTTCTGTGTTTATTGGAACAAATTCTGTGCTGTGCCAGAGCCAAGAGCTTCAGTGGCACCTTGGGTGGCACTTCTGCATCTCTGCCATGACCCTTCTGGGGCCATGGCACTCGTGTCTGTCCCCTCCTGAGCCCTTGGCCACTCTGGAGGCTCTGCTGGCCCTGGCAGCCAGGACCAGCTGGGACATTGCAGGGATTTCAAGGAGCCAGTGCAGTTGGAACCTGCCCAGAGGGCATCTCCTTCCTCCTGCCTGGTTAGCTCCTCACAAAGACATAAAATGAGGTGCAGGGGGCACTGTTCGAATGCAGCAAGTGCACATCATCTTTAATAACCTGGAAATCTCACCGGGGTGAAGTGACAACAAATTACTGGAGTCACTTATCAGACAAAAGGGACCCAGTGGCTGCAGCTGAGACCAGCCAGTGGCAGGTGAGGTGGTAAAGCCACCTGGGTTTTGTTGGTTCTCCTCCTGACTGTCCTTTTAGTGTTAAAACAAAGGGAAAAGTGGTCATTACTTCACCTATGACAAGGGATTTTTTCCCTCCTCCTGCTCTAATGGGCTGCAGGTGTTTCACAGCCAGCCCAGGCTAATCAGGACAGACTTTCTGGCCACAGGCCAAAATTATAAAACTGTCCAGGGAGAGAAGAAAAGACAAGGGGTGGGGGGGGGCATGGGAAGGGAAAAAATACCCCAACAAAATAATAAAGCAAGCGAGGGAGTCACTCCATGCTGAGATTTTGTACTTTTGTGTCTCCTGAAGTGAATACATCAGGAATCAAAGGTTTGAAAAGTCATTCAGCCTCTCCAAAGGAGAGGGGGAGCCATCTGCACGCCAGGATGGAGCTCTCTCCTCCCCGTGGCACCGGGGTAACCCTGGAGTTGCTCCACCAGAGTTCCAACCAGCTCAGGAGGGATGTGGGAGCCTGGCTGGGTGTGGGCATCTTCCTGCCAGGATAACGTGTGGGACCAGCCCTGGAGTGCTGCATCTCCATAGTGACAGCTCCCCTGCGCCAGAGCTGCCAGAAAATCACTGTGGGCTTGTCCACTGCTCATTAATTAATCCCTTTTCAGCAAAATTGGAGCTGCAAAGACAAGGCAGAGCTCTGCAGCTTCTCACCCTGCCGGATTTCAGTGCTTAAGCCTCGCATGGGCAGCAATTCCCTGGTGTCTCCTGGCAGCTGGAGCAGTGCTGGAGCTGTGGGAAGGGAAGGTGGGCTGTGGGAGGGTGGCAGCCCCCTGTGCCCTCTGAGCTGAGCTAGGCTGAGCTGGGCTGGGCTGGGCTGAGCCGAGCCTTCCCCAGGTGCTGAGTTCTGGGTGGGAGCCAAGGAGCAGCCAGGATGAGGGAGCCCAGGGAGAAGCTGGATCCGAGGCTCTGGCTGGCTCCCAGCAGTTGGTTTGCCTTGCCCTGAGGCACTGCGGCTAATGCTGAGAGCTGGAGCCTCCAGGGGAGCCCCTGTGTCATTGTGGGAGGGCCTTGGGGACACCCCTCACCTTCAGCCTCCTCAGGCAGCCCCTAAAGGTAAGTGAGATGTGGCCAAGCCTCAGGGCATGTCCATGGGAGCTGTCTGGCCTTGGGGTCCCAGCACCAGAATTATTGAGGTGAATGAATTCACAGGATTCCATCTGACAGCCCAGCCACGAGTATCTCACCCAGATTTGTTCAGAGCCAGGGTTTGCTTTGTGTTGTTTGTTTATCTAAGATATGGGGTTGGATGCTTAGCAGGAGAAAAAAAAAAACAAAAACCCAAACAACAAAACCATGAGTGATTGATGTTAATTATTTTCATTTCAGATCTCCTTTTGGCAGCTGGGTGAGAAGGGAATGCCATGGCCAGGGAGGGATTGCCAAGGAGGGATTACCAAGGTTCAAGCTGTATTCCAAGGGAACACGAGTTCTGTGTGTCACCTCCACACCAGGTCAGTGCTTCTCCCTGGACTCTCTGCCAGGGCTCTGAGGGCCATCCCTGATCACTCAGGCTCTGCAGATGGGTTTAAGGGTGCTCAAAAAGCCACAGTGGAAATTCCCTGGTATCAGGAATTCCGTACTTGCAAGGCTGAAATGATTCAATAAATTGGATTAGATCAATTTTGTTTCTTACAGAAAGCAAATGGCTGATGGAAAGTTTCAGAAAGTGCTTTATAATCAGGCAGAGCGAGTCAGTTTTGATTTGTCTGCTTTTTTGCATTTTGTAGTTGGTTGGAAAAGTCTGTGAGCTCTGAACACCACAAACAATTTTGCTTGTTGTTTGCAAAGTGCTGAGAACACCGTGACACTTCTGAAAACACAAATAACAGCGGCAGGGAACAGTAGCTTATCAAACCTTTTCTGATGCCTTAGAAATCCCTGGATTCTTTTATTCCCCACCCCTTGGAGTATCCTGTGCTTCAATTTCCAGCTTTGGATGCCAGCAGAGCCCAGCTGGGAGATGGGACACAGAACCACACGGATTTGGGGTGGCAGGGACATGACTTCATGTTCTTTTCTCCTTCAGCTTATCTGAGGGGAGGAAACTGGGGACCTTATCTTTTTCTGAGTGGAAAAACTGATTTCAAGTGCACATGTTTGGAGCTGCAGCAGCGAGCCAGGTTGGCTTGACTAAACCACAAAATCTGACTGAGCCTAATTAGAAACCAGGATGCCTCCCAGCACTTAAAGGTTGCTTTCAAGATTCTGATGAGCTGACAAAACAGATTAGTGAGAGGTGGGATTGGTATGAGCCATGTTTGGCATTTTCCTGCTTCGTGGCAGCAACAAGAGGCCCTGTGTCGAGATCAGAGCCCTGAGTGAATTCACTCCAAGTGAGTGCACCAACTCCCAGAGTGGATGGGGTGGACTGAACTGGAGATGCTGCTGATCTTAGAGGTGAATGTTGTTTCAACTACAAGAAGAGAGATTTGGATGAAAAGTTAGGAAGATGATCAGAGGGTGGGCAGGCCCTGGCACAGGGTGCCCAGAGAAGCTGTGGCTGCCCCTGGATCCTGGACGTGCCCAAGGCCAGGTTGGATGGGTCTTGGGGCACCCTGGGATAGTGGAAGGTGTCCCAGGAGTGGCACTGGCTGGGCTTTAAGGTTCCTCCTAACCTAAATCATCCTGGCATTCAGTGAAGGAGAGCCCTGAGCAGCCAGCCCTCAGAACTGATCCCTGAGAGCAGCATTGCAGTCTGCCAGCTCCTAAACCCTGCTGGATTGCCTGTGAGCAGGGCTGAGGATTGCCAGGGCTCAAGGAGGGCCCTGCAGGAGTTTCTCCCACATTTCTTTCCAGGATTTGTTTTGCCTTGAGGCAGTGCTGGATCCCTGTGCTCCCCATCCTGCCCATGGCACGGCAGTGTTGGATGGGGCTGGGAAGGGGCCGTGCCAGGCTGGTGGTGAGGGCAGGGCTGGTTTATCCTGGACACCATGCAAACCTCCCAGTTCAGGGCCAGCAGGTGCTTTGGCCATCCTGCCAAGCTTCCTCCTGCTGCTCTCCCGAGTTCCAACACCCATCTTTGCTCGTGCTGCTGTTCCAGTCCCTGTGTCCTGCCTGCTCAGCTTTGCTGTTTCCCTGGAGCCAGGGTTTTCCCCGATGGAGCTGCTGGCCCCGAGCTCAGAGCTGAGCCACCCCTAACAGGTCCCCCTGCCTTCCCTGCAAGCACATGATGAGAGGTTTGAGGCTGAGCAGACAGCTGGTACGCTCTCCCAGGGCAGCCTCTGTGTCTGGGCCTCCGTTGTTTTTGTCCAAATCCCATCTGACTCCTTTCCAAAAGTGGTTCAGTCTGTAAAACCAGACCAGGTGCCTTTGGTTGGGCTCATTCCTGAAATACCAGCTAGGACCAGAAAAGCAGTTTGGGTTGGTCTTTAAATAAGTAGGAAGTTCATTTCAAACTGGTTTTTGGTTTTTTTTTTTTTTCCCCACTTAAAGCATTTGAATCTTCCCTTATGCTTTCCAGATAGAAAACTGACCCTGCTTGGACCAGTCCCTGGTTTCAGACCTGATTTATTGCATCCTTTTTTAGGAGAGCTTCAAAATCGCTCAGTGCCACCCTGCAGCCCCTGAAACCTCACCTCTAATACACATTCTCTACACCTTGACCTCTCGGGTGTTTCACAAAGAGTAAAGCTCCCAGCAGGTCAGATGGCAGGTTTTGCTTTCCCATTCCACTCCTAAATTTGCCAAAACAGTGAGGGGAAAAAAAAAACTAAATCCCAATATACCTCAGCAGCCAAACTTGGCGGAAGAGTTTAAAAGCTCTGGTGGCGTCTGAGCTTTGGTTTAGTTCTGCATCCCTGCTCCCTGCCAAGCTCTGTCCCCCAGGCTGCCCTCTCCCCAAACACTGCCACTGGCACGGGGCTGCTCCTGATGCTGCCAAGGAGATGGGCCCTGATTTGGGAGAGGAGCTTTGCCAACCTTCTGTGCCTTTACAAACTTCCCCGAAGCATCTGCTTTGTTCCTGCTGCTGGGCTGCCCTGAATGCTCCTTTTGTGTGCTCTGCCCGACGGCTCCAAGCGGCCCTGGGAGCCCGAGATAAATGTGACAGCTCCTGCTCTGGAGAGTCCCCGGGACACTGCGCCCGCCCTGTGCCCAGCGTGTCCCTGCGGTGTCACTCGTGATGTTTACATTGCTGTGTAACCCCAGCTCTGATCAGGGATCAGAGAGGGAATGGGGACAGCTCTGCGGGGCCTCAGCTTTGCGGGGCCTCGGCTTTGCGGGGCCTCGGCTTTGCAGGGCCTCGGCTTTGCGGGGCCTCAGCTTTGCGGGGCCTCAGCTCTGGGGGGCCTCGACTTTGCGGGACTTCAGCTTTGCTGGGCTTCAGCTCTGCGGGGCCTCAGCTCTGCGGGACCTCAGCTCTGCAGGACCTCAGCTTTGCGGGACCTCGGCTCTGTGGGACCTCAGCTTTGCGGGACTTCAGCTTTGCGGGTCCTCAGCTCTGGGGGGCTTCGACTTTGCGGGACTTCAGCTTTGCGGGACCTCGGCTTTGCGGGACCTCAGCTTTGCGGGGCCTCACCCCTGCGGGGCCTTGGCTCTGCGGGGCCACAGATGGGACGAGCACTTTGCCACGGAGCTGTTTGCCCTGATCGATGCCACGATGTGCTGTTGGCTCAATCAAGGGGCAAACAGAGCTGTGTGAAATGACAGCAGAGCTGGACTCCTGCAGGTTGGCAGGGGCTGCTCCTTTGCGCCCCTGAGCAGCACCTCTTTGATGCTCAAAGAAGGTTTCCATTGGATATTTTGGAAAACTTGATTTCTATTTAAGCACAGGGTGCAGAAGGAAGTGTTTCTGCCTCTAGGACTCTGAGGGCAGCTGCTGGAGTGTCCCCAGTTCCAGGCAGCCTCTGGGAGCCCAGCTCTGCCCTGGCTGTCTCTGGACAGTGTTTGGCTGCTTTTATCTCTCCAGGCTGCCTGGGGGAGTCGGGGCTCTGTGCATTGCTCACATCTAATCTGCGCTGCTGGGCTCAGGCAGGCTCAGGGGGCCAGCAGGGAGGGAGATAAGTAGGAGGAGGAAAGGTGGGAGTGGAAAATCCCATCTTTGAGGGGACAGCAGGAAACCTGGGCACGCTCAAATCTGGGGAATTGCTCAGGACGTGGCCAAGTGAGTGTTTCCTGATCCCCTCTTTTATTTTTTGCCTCTTTTTTTTCCTCCCTCTTGAAGACCAGGAGAAAAAGCTGCCTGGTAGGGCATGGCTGTGGGAATCCCAGCCTGGGGGATGACCTTAGTAAATATCACTAGAAATTGTCCCCAGGTAGGTGGAGCCTTGATCCACCTCAAGGTAGCTCAGTTGTAAAGATTTTCATTGTATTCTTTCCCTTTTTACCCGGATTTCCATTGATCCCCACCTGCTCAGTCCAATCCTTGCCTACATGGAGAGGGGATCCCTGCCTGGAGGATGTTTCAGTGTGTTCGTTGTTGTTTGCTTTTTGCTGTGGACAGGTGAATCCAGGTGGGGACTAAATGAGGTTCCTCGGTGAGGGGAAGAAAGCAGGAAAAATTTCCAACAGATAAAAGACATTGTTGCTTCAGCATGAGAGGGATGGGAGGTGTTGTTTGAGAGGAGAGGTGGGGCTGTGGAGCAGGGCAGCAAGGCGAGGTGATCAGCTGTGTCCTTTCAAGTGCTTCACACTGCAGCATCAAAGTCCCCACGTGAATGTCACACGCTGCCCTTTGTTATGAAATTTGGGGCTCTGCTCACCCTCTCAGAGATCAATAACCCCACACTCTGCACAGGCAGAGCTGGGATCACAGCATGCTCGTGGCACGTTCCGTGTACTTCAGGGATTGATGGTGCCTGTTCTTTGTGTGCCCTGATGAAATCAATAAATGCCTTTGTTGGCACCTGTGTGGCAGGTGACAGGCTGAGCTGCTCCAGGTCGTTGAGGAGGGCACCCGGCAGCCTTTGAAAAACAAAAGGATTTTGATCCAGAATAGTCCTCATGTCCTACTTTCCCAGTCCCTTGGGCCAGCTTGTTCCTAGAGCAGGGCTCTGAAAGCAAAGAGAAGAGAATTGTCTGCTCTCAGGGATGATCTGAGGAATCTGCTGTTTCTGCTGTCTCCTGTCCTCTCTGTTTGCTCCAGCTGTCACCTGTTCTGTTCCTCCCGTGCCTCTCATTAACATCATGGTGACAGTTAGGTGAGGGATGACGTGGCAGGTTGATGATCTGGTTTCTGGTTATGATTTTGTTTCTGGCTGCTCTGGGTGCTCAGGCGTTGATGGGAACTGTTGGTGTTTGTGTGAGCCCAGTGCTGCTTCATCAAGGTGAAAAGAAATTTGGGTTCAGACCCCTCTGGCTCCTGCCACTGCTTGAAACCCAGCTCGACCCCAAATGGACCCAAATTTTACATGCAATACACATTTCCCCTCCATTCAGCCCAGCCCAGGAGTGACACAGCCTCATTCAGAGCCATGAAAACAAATGCAAATCCCTGTGCCGTGGTTTGTTCTGCTGGATTAGCCCATTTTCCCCCCCAGATTGCTGCAGGGGCATTTGCAGGTGTTTTCTCTGTGGTAGTCCTGGCATGCAGGGGTTGGGAGAGTGGCCACTGTGGGCTCTGGGAAGGGCACTGCCAATAAAAGGGTTTTTTTACAGGATAAAGGGGTGGATACAGAATCCTGACCCTTTGGAGCACATATCCTTCCATCCCTGGGCTTTCTCCTCATTCCTCCAAGCTCCTTGCAGCTCTCGAGGATTATCACTAGAAAATAAAGCAGCCCTGCTAGGATGGGCTTTTTAATTTTATTTTCTTTTATTTGCTCAGGGGTATAAAAATGGTATCTTTTAACCTGTCAGTTTGCATTTACAAGCCAGCTGAGGTTTGAAAGAGGCTGTCCAAAATGAAACCCAAGAGTAATAGGAGTGTGTTGGGAGAGCCAGTAGGCATTGAATAGTCTCTGTGGTGGCAGAAAAGCCTTAGGCTTCAACTGATTGCTAATTATGTGGCTTTATTCCTTTTTAAGAAAATACCATGCAAGGTTTGTGAAGGAGGTAAAGTGTGTTAATCTGTGCAGAGTTACCAGTTTTGGGGTTGGTGGTTTCTTCTTTATTTTTTCCCCTTTTAGTTTTAAAAAAAAAAAATTCCCATGCCTCAATTTGGTTTTACAGCCTGGTTTGAAAACGAAGCCACATTCTCAAATCCTGCCACCCATCTCTTAGAGCCCCTGTGTAAAGGGCACAAGTTATTCCACCTTAAAAAGAAAACGAGAAAAAAAGAAAAAGGGGAAAAAAAGCGCAAAACCCACGCTGTGCAGAGAGGGAGGGAGTTACAGCAAGTGGGCCCCCCACTTTTCTCCGAGGGGGAATGTAAGCAGATCCTGCCTGAAACTGCTTCACTCAGCAGTTTTCAGCTTGTTTTAATTGGCCTGGCCTGAAAGAATTCTGAATGCTGTACCTGTGCCAATGAAAATGCAAATGTTTCCCCGAGCCCAGCTCGAGGGGCCTGTCCCTGTACAGGGACGGGGTGGGAAACGGGCTGGCCTTGCCCTAACTCAGCTCTGGGGGACAAAGGGCTTTGGAAAAGCAAGTGTGAGCAGGGAAAATGCAGGGTTACCTGCTGGAAATAAGTGTGAGCAGGGAAAATGCAGGGTTACCTGCTGGAAAATAAGTGTGAGCAGGGAAAATGCTGGGTTGGAAGTCCAAAGACTTTGGAAAATCAAGTGTGAGCAGGAGAAATGCAGGTTTGCCTGCTGCAAGTGCAGCAAATTCAGGAGCTTTGCACTGCCTGGCACTGGGCTGGGGGATCCTTTACTGCTCTCTTTGCACCTTTTGGTTCATCTGTGTCGCTTTCCTGGCAGGAGCATGCCCTGGGGCATCCCTGCAGCCCTGGGGATGGTGCTGCTGGGTGTCCTTGGAAAATGGAGCTCAAACTGATCCCAGACCCCAGAACCTGACCCCAGAACCAGACCCCAGAGCCCAGAACCAGACCCCAGAGCCCAGAACCAGACCCCAGAACCTGCAGGGATGAGTAGGGCGGGCTCTGGGAGGGCCCAGGTCCCATTTCACTGCGCTGGACAGGGGCTGTCCCTGGTTTAGGGTGTGTTTGTCGGGGCTCAGGTGGGGTTGCAGCCCCATATCTCATTTTTGTGCTGTTCATTCTCTGGAGATGATGGTCCTACACAGGATTGTCCTCCATTGAACCCCAGAATGGCTTGGGTTGGACCCGAATATCCTTAAAGGACCTTAAATATCTTCTCCTTCCACCCCTGCCATGTTTAAGGACACCTTCCACTGTCCCAGGCTGCTCCAACCTGGCCTTGGACACTTCCAGGGATGAGGCAGCTGCTCTGGGCACCCTATTCCATCCCAAAACTTTTTTTTTATGCTGTTCATCTCCAAAAAGGAGCTGCATCAACCTCAAAAACCCCCAACAAACACCAAACCAAGCTAAACCAGCAACAATTCCTTTGGAATGACTGAGTTTTGTGTATTTCCTGTGGTTTTCCACACCCCATGTGGGGCTGGGCTCCAGTATTCCTCACAGATGGAATTTTCCTTGTGCTGGGCACCCCTCAGGATGACCATTCTTAGTGCACTCCACAATACAAGGATTACAAATAAAAAGCACGTTTTTAGGCATCCTCAAATCATTCCTCCTCCTCCTAAAGGGCACATCCTAAAGTTCTGGAATGAGAGAATAAGAAAAATCACCTGGCTCAGCTTCTTTTTCTGCCTCATGTCAAATAACAGCCCAGCTGTGAATTGGGAAAAGAATTAATTTTCAACAACTGGTTGATCAATTCTTTTCTGGTTTTGCAATTCCCTATCCAATAATGAATATGCATCCTCTGCATTTTCCAGAGAAATATCCAGCATCTTAGGGTATTTAAAATTAGATCTGTATACATTTACAGAGTAATGATTATTCTGAATTTCATCCGAGGCAATTAAAAAAGCATCATGATGACATTTAAGGTGATATTTTTCTCCCCTATGTTAAATAATTATAAATAATAATAATGATTAAACAAATTATTCTGTTCCTCCCAGTCTGGATCAACCTTTAGGTTAATAATCTAAATCATTAAAATTCATCTGTCTCTCCAAGGATTGAGTAGTTAAAAAAAATTGGAGGAACCTTTCTGCAGAAGGGTGATTGATAATTACCAAAGAAAAGATGTTTTGTGGGTGAAAAATGGGGCAGCTCAGCAGATTGATTGGGTTTGATCCTGGTCGGGCTGAGGTGATGTTTGCAGCAAGTAAACTTTTTTCTTTTATCAGTTTTATCAGCTGGCTGATAAAACTGATCAAATAAATCTTTGGGAGATGGAGCAGGCAGAGCCATGGGGTGACCTCAGGTCCCTGAGGCCATTTTTGGAGATTATTTGTTAATTAGAATAGGGGTTAGGCCCTTACACCTTGATTTTTTTTATTATTTTTCCTCAAACTGCCTCTGTGAATGAGATTTTTCTTGACTAATTTCAATCATTCAAAATCCAGAGTAGAGACTGATAGTGTCCATCATTTCTTCTACTTTAGGGTAGGTTGATTTACCCCCAGAGCTGCCTAAACCTCTTTATTTAGGACTTAAAGGAACAAAACAAAGAGTTGAGAATGGAAATTCAACTTTTAGGGCCAAACATTTGGGAAACCCAACTTTTGGGAAACCCAACTTTTAGGGCCAAACTTTTGGTAAACCCAACTTTTAGGAGATTACAGCTGAACTGAGAATGGAAACCCAACTTTTAGGAGACCGAACTTTTAGAAAATCCAACTTTTAGGAAACCCAACTTTTGGGAAACCCAACTTTTAGGAGATTACAGCTGAGTTGAGAATGGAAACCCAACTTTTAGGACCCAAATTTTAGGAGACCAAACTTTTATAAAATCCAACTTTTAGGAGATTACAGCTGAGTCAAGAATGGAAATCCAACTTTTTGGACCCAACTTTTGGGAAACCCAACTTTTAGAAAATCCAACTTTTAGGAGATTACAGCTGAGTTGAGAATGGAAACCCAACTTTTAGGACCCAAATTTTAGAAAACCCAGTTTTTAGGAGATGACAGCTAAAAGGTGAATAAGGCTCAAACTCTCAGCCTCTTTTTCTGCAGACATTGCAACAATAATGTAGGGAAAAACCCCAAATGCTGTTGAGCAGAGCAGAGCAGGATCACTCCCTGGAAGGTGTTTGGGCTCTTTTGGACCCTTCCTGGATGATCAGAGTCTCCCCTGGCCACGAGGAGCTGAGGCAGGATGGATTTCCAATGAGGGGAGGAAGATCAGGCTTTCCCTGAGGGTTTTATTGGATTGTGCCTTGCTCCACCTCTTTGCAGAGTTTCTCAGGAGTTTTCTGGGTTCATCCTCCCTCCCTCTGGGCTATTAAATCCTTTCCCAGCCTGCTACAACCAAGGCTTTATGTTGTCTTTATAAATTGGTTTTTTGTTGCTGTTGAACGTGACGGAGGTTTGCAGGAAAACAATCCCCCTTCAAAGGAGTTGGGACCAAGTGGATTCCCTAAATGCAGGATTGGAATAAGGGTATGGGAACACCCCCTTCAGAGGAATTGGGATCAAAAAGATTCCCTAGATAAAGAATTTAGAATAAGGATAAAAAATAAGGATATGTGAACAGCCCTTTTCAAAGGAATTGGGAACAAATGGGTTCCCTATATACAGAATATGGAATAAAGACATAAAATAAGGATACAGAAACACCCTTTTCAAAGGAATTGGGGCCAAATGGATTCCCTATATATGGAATATAGACTAAATATATAAAATAAGGGTATATAAACACCTCCCTCAAAGGAATTGGGACCAAATAGTTCCCTACATCAAGAATATAGAATAAGGATATAAAATAAGGATATATGAAGATCCTCTTCAGAGAAATGGGGGCCAAATGGATTCCCTAAATAAAGAATATGGAATAAAGATATAAAATAAGGGTATATAAACACCCTCTTCAGAGAAATGGGGGCCAAATGGATTCCCTAAATAAAGAGTATGGAATAAAGATATAAAATAAGGGTATATAAACACCCTCTTCAGAGAAATGGGGGCCAAATGGATTCCCTAAATAAAGAGTATGGAATAAAGATATAAAATAAGGGTATATAAACACCCTCTTCAGAGAAATTGGGCCCAAATGGATTCCCTATATCCAGAATATTGACTAAAGATATAGAATAAGATATAGAATATACCACCTTCAGAATAGGGACCCAAAAGATTTCTTAAATAAAGAATATAGACTAAGGATATAGAATAAGAGTATATAAACACCACATTCAAAGGAATTGGGAACAAATAGCTTCCCTAAATACAGGGAATACAGAGTAAGAATGTGGAATAGAATAAGGATATAGAATAAGGGTATATAAACACCCTCTTCAGAGAAATTGGGCCCAAACGGATTCCCTATATCCAGAATATTGACTAAAGATATAGAATAAGATATAGAATATACCACCTTCAGAATAGGGACCCAAAAGATTTCTTAAATAAAGAATATAGACTAAGGATATAGAATATAGAATAGGAATATAGAATAAGGATATANAGAAACACCCCTTGCAAAGGAATTGGGAACAAATAGCTTCCCTAAATACAGGGAATATAGAGTAAGGATACAGAATATAGAATAGAGATATAGAATAAGGATATAGAATATAGAATAGGGATATAGAATATAGAATAGGGATATAGAATAAGGATATAGAAACACCCCTGGCAAAGGAATTGGGACCAAATAGCTTCACTAAATACAGGGAATATGGAGTAAGGATATGGAATATAGAATAAGAATATAGAATAGGGATGTAGAATAAGGATATAGAAACACCCCTTGCAAAGGAATTGGGACCAAACAGATTCCCTAAATACAGGGAATATAGAATAAGGATATAGAATAGGGATATAGAATAAGGATATAGAATAGGGATATAGAATAAGGATATAGAATAGGGATATAGAATAAGGATATAGAATAGGGATATAGAATAAGGATATAGAATAGGGATATAGAATAAGGATATAGAATAGGGATATAGAATAAGGATATATAAACCCCACCTTCAAAGGAGTCAGGACCAAACAGTTTCCCTTTATCTGGAATATAGCCTGAGGTTATACAGAGCATAGACAAAATCTGGGGGACTACAAAGTTCCAGCTGCTTTCACTGCACACAGACCTGGCTGTTGATAACTCTGTCTCCCCCTTTTTTCCTTATTTCCCCCTTTTAAACACATTTTTATATTCCCATATCATATGGGAAGTCTCCTCAGCAGCCTGGGTGTCCCCTCAGTGCCGTGATCCCGGCTGGGAAGGCAGGGATTCTCCTGAGCCCAGCCCCTGCTCAGCCAGCCAGCCAGGCTGCCATTCCCTGGAGAACAGCCCTGCTCAGGAAATGTAGCTATTTCCGCTCTGCCTGCAGTCAGGAAATGAGGAGGAGGCAGCGCTGGAGATATTTTTTGAATTTGACAGGATTTTTTTTTTTTCTCCTCGCTTCGGAGCAAGGAATGCTCAGCCTGGCCGGGCCTGCAGCAGAGGGGGTGTTGGTGTCGGATTTTGGGGTCATGATGGATTTTGGGGTTGTGTCAGAGCCAGGTTAAGGTCTGGGATTTGAAAGCAGAAAAATGGGATCAAATGATCCAAAGATTCGGAGCCAAAATAGCAAACATGACCTCATAAAGTGTCTCTGCTTTCCCTTGCTGACGTCCTCACTGGCTTGTTTGACTTTAAACTGATTTTTTTGAGTTGGTTTTGGTTTCAGTGTTTGTTTTGACATGGAATTGCATGATTTCCATTAAAATTTAATCATTTTAATTCTGTTCAGAATCCAGAGCAGCACTTTTTGGGTGCTGCACGTGTGGAAATTCCCATCCAGTCCCACTGCACTGAGAAGGGATTCAGCTCCCACATTTTAATATTGGCCCACTTTTACATTCATTTCAAATAGACTTTCTTCAAATTAATCTCATGAGATTGCAAAGCAGTCAAGGGTGCTTTAGTTTTAATGGAAGATATGTGGCTAATTCCCTAGATTGTTTTAAAAATCTCCTTCTTATTAGTGGGAATATGCTGGAAATTCCTACTGCAAGTAGGGCTGGAAACCCTGCAAGTGTTTCCAGTGGAGATGAAAAAATAGAAATGGTGATCATTTAGTGGTGTTTGAGAAATTTGTTGGTTTTAGAGTTAAAGAGAAGATAATTCTTGTAAAATATTTCAAATTTAGCTATTTTCAGAAACAGGCCCAGACTTTCTCTGAAGGAAGGTTTTCCTCTTTTCTTCCTAAAAAAATATGTTTGATCAGAATTGGCCATTTCATCAAAATATTGGCTATTTTAAAAAGGCAATATGCATTCCCTAGGGATGGATTAAAAGGGTTCTGCATCGACATTGGATTTTTCCTTAATATATGAAAAACCAGGAGTAAAGCTATAGTCAAAACTATGTAGAAGTAAAACACAAAAAGTAATTTCTAATGAGAGATAAAACATTTGTTTGGAAGTTTTTGAATGGAATTTTACCGGATTTAAAGGTTTTTCCTGGTATTATTCCCCGCAAAAATGTTGTTGCACCATTATCCTGATTTTTCCCAGGGCGTTTCCACCATGGCTCCCTGGAATTTTGTGGGATTATGGCTGAAATATGAGCTCCATTTGTTGATGTTTTGGAACCAGAGTCCCAAAGCAGAGGCCAAAATCCTGCCATCACCTCGGGAAGGGCCTCTGCCCTAAGCGTGGCTGTTCCAAGAGTTCCTACAAAACCTTTCCCAAGGAAGGGGTGCATGGAGCAGCTGGACCTGCACCCCAAAGCAGCCAGATCTCGTGTCTGTACCCCTGGAGCTCCTCCTGTGCTGTTCAGGGGTCAGAAATGGGTGATTGAAATTCCCAACTGGATTTTCACGCTGCAGATCCTTGGTGGTTTTCCTGCAATCCCAAAATCTGCTTTGCTGTGCCACGCCATGTTTGGCTTCCCACAGGTGGAATTGTGGAGTGGTTTGGGCTGGAAAAGACCTTAAAGATCCTCATTTTGTGTTTAGGTTGGCAGAGGAAGCTGAGTGTGCTCCTGGTGCAGCTCAAAGAGAGCAGAGCCGTGGATTGTGGGTCTGGGGAGACAAAAAAAGAGGGAGAAAAGGTGAAATGATCTTCTTGTGGTCATCCAGAAGGAAAAGAGGCAGAGATAAATCTGACCAGCACTGCCAAGCTCATTCCCTCAGCACCCAGAGACCTTCAAGCCTTGTCCCAGATCCCTGACATTCCCACCGAGCTCAGCTGTGGCCAAGGAAACACAAATATTGCTCCTCACATGTGGAGAGCTGCTCAGGTCCCACCAGCCACCCATCTCAGCCCCGTGGACAGCACCCATCACCCACGGGGCTGTCTGCAGGCCCAGCTGGGATTTTGGCTGGTTCTTGCAGGCCCAGTTGGGATTTTGGCTGGTTCCTGCAGGAGGAGCGTCCGGCGCGTTTGGTTTGGGTTTTCCGTAGCAGAGCACAAATAACATTTGCTCATGAGGCAGAGCAGGGACACGGTGCCAGAAATAGAGGCTCCTGACAATCCTGCAGGATGTTGCTGTGGTGTTATCATATGATTCATCCACTACGAGGCTGAACAATCACCAACCTCAAGACACTCTCACTTTCACGCCCTCTGACACGCATTCCACTGAGGACAAATATCCTCTGCATGAGTAAAACCTCAGGACTGGGGTTTTTAACTCGTAAAGGTCACTTGGTGAGTGTTCAGATGTTGAGTTTGAACTTTGCTGCCCAGTCCTTGAGCGTGGGGAGGGTTTCTGTGACGTGCTGGCTTAGAAAATCCTTTTTGGATGCCGATCACAGTGATGGCTGTGGAGAGGGACTCCAAAAAGCCCATGGTGGAAACCACTGAAATCAATTACAAAGTGAATAAATTTGGCCCAGATGTTGTGATACAACTGAGCTGAAGGCAGGAGGGAGTTGGGCTGAGGAAGAGATCCAGGAAAGCTGGAAAGGACATGGCTGGAGGCATTCAGGGGCTTGCAGGAGGGCTCTTCTCATGACAAAACTCTTGCTTGGTGGCAGCAGTAACACCTGGTACCAGGTGAGCAGCTGGATTTGGAGACTTCTGGTTTCAAACTTGCACATCCTAAATGTCCCCCACCATGGAGAACAGCTGGATAATGGATGAGCTTCTACACAAATCCTTCTGTTGGAAGGATTTGTTATTGTACCATGGTTGAGGGCCACCACTGGCTGTGCATTTGGTGATTCTATTTATTTAGTTGGATTTAATTTTCTCCTGGACCCCCCTTTTCCAAGCTTGGCTCTTGCTGCTGGTGGCCCCTCCAGGCCTGGGCTCTTTTCCCTTGCGAGCTCGCAGCACTAGATGGCAGTGTAATGGCAAAAACCTGCCCTGCCGGGGAGAAAAGGCCAATTTCGCCCCCAAAACCACCCAGGATGAAATTTAAAATTTGAACGCAAAACAACCAGACCTTCAAAATGCCTCTCCAAGCTCCTTTAATTCCCATAACGGGCTCTGGGAAGAACCAGCACAAGGTCTTCACTGATGACCCAGTGGCACAGGAGTGATGCCAATTTATGCCACCCACAGATTTGGCCCACAGCAGCATCACAGGCAGACTAGTACAGAATATTTGGTCAGGAGATTTGGGTGAGGTCTAAAATGCAGAAGCACCAAAACAAACAAACAAACATGATATTTTTCTTCAAAATGAAGCTCGTAATTCCTTACCAGGATCATGTTTGGAGTTTCTTTGCAGCCCCAGAAGTTGTGGTACAATAAATTAAGCTGTAGATCATCTCCTTTCAGATCCCTGCAGGATTCAATCCCAATTTTGTGGCCCCAAAAGGGGATTTAAGTGGTGCACAGGCTTGATTTTCTGTAGGGAAAATTCCACGCCATGGAAGCGCATGGGGTACGTGCATTTGCGTCTGTTTTCTTAGGTCTGGATTAGCGCCCTCGTTTATGGCCAAACCTTTAAAAAAAAGGAGGAAAATGTCACAGTATAGGAAAATAAACAGGGTAAAAATAAATGGCAGAAAGACCACGCTGAACATGGCCCTTTCTGGACGTCACCAAGACAGCTGCTGGCCCGCAGCGAGATCTGAAGGTCTTTGTTAGGAAACGTTATTGCTGAGATTTTCACTGTTTGGATTTCCTGTTTTCCTCACTTCTGGACCCTTTAACTTTTGTAATCTAAGCAGGGTCAGGTCTGGTCATCCGTGGGGAAACAGGCTGGCTGTGAACAACAAGTGCTGCTGTAGGTGAGCGCTGGGGAGGTGCTGGAGCCAGCCAGGATCCTCAGCACAGGCTGCTCTGACCTTCTGGGCACTGCTGGCCAAAAGGCGTCCCTGTCTGGATGAAAAATACCCAGCCTTGCTTTTGAAATGTTGAGTGATGGAAATCCACCCACTGTCCTTCAGGAGCGCCTGCAGGGGGGAATTGCCTTTGGCTGATAAAAAATGAATGTCTTGGTTTTGGTCAAAACCTCCTTAGCTTTAATCTCCTTGTGGTTCTACCTGCTTGTATTTCTCATGGAATCTTTTTGTACAAGTCTTTGATGCCCTTAGATAATGTTATGCTCCAAAAGATGTTCCAAGAGCCATCATCTCCCAGATAAGATGTGAAAGTCTGATAGGAACCAACCGATCTCTCTCAAAAACCATAATATTTTTGGGATGTGCCAAAATCCATTCAGGTCTGACCATCCACAAACTCTCCAGGCAGTATCAGTGTCAAAATGCTTTTAGCAGTCCTGGGATGGAGTGGGGATCTCTGTGTCTGGACACTGGGAGCACTTTCCTTGCAATAATTAAATCAAATTCAGCTAGAAGGGGTGAAATGGAAGCAGTGTAAAGGTGCAGGACTGAAAAGAAAGGTTTAAAAATCCCCCCCACTTGTTGGCAGGGGGTTATAACCCCATTGTGGTAGGGGCTGGTACGTGGCTGTGTGAGATCCTTTGTCACTGGGTAATATTTAACAGTTTCTCTGAGTGGAGTGATTACAGCTACACAACATGGCCAGGTGAGTCTGGCTGTCTGTCAGCTTTGAGGGGAGTCTGAAGGAACAACTGCCAAGGTGTGCTGAGCTCATTTTCCCTCCTGGACATGTTTTGGTGTAAGATAAACTTGGTTCTGTGTCACCATCCCTGGGGGATGACCAGGAATTCTGCTGAGGGCCATCAGCATCCTTCTTTTCCTTTCCACCATTCTGTTCCCTACCTCAAACATTGATTTTGGCCAGTAGGATCTGCTCTGGAAGGTGATCTTCACTTGGCTAAAAATCTTCATTCCCTTCCTGATGATCCATGGCCCACTGTCTCACAGGTACCCACTGGCTTTTCTCAGGCTCATCATGGCACAGCTCACCCATGAGTTCTTTGGCACAGTGAAATCTTTCCAGCCACACTGAAATTAAGTTCAACTGGGAAGACTTTCACAGGGTTGGATGTATCCCAAGACCTCCACCCAACATTTTGGTTTTCGCCTTCAAATCCATAGGTGTTATTGATGCCAGGCAGGTGTTTAGTGCTTCTCATTTGTGGGGCTGTATTGAAGGAAGGCAGAGCAAGGAATCACCTGGGGTTGTATCAGTGTTGTTCATGTATGAGGAGATTTGGGTCCATGGGTTGCTGGACGGACAATGTGTGGTTCCAGTGAGGTTGTCAGGAATCTGAAGGTGTCAGGGCACACTGAATTATCAATTATTGAATTATGTGTGAGTTCTTTGTGATAGTGAAATCTTTCCAGCCACAACTGAAGTTAAGTTCAACTGGGAAGACTTTGATTTGTCCCACCCAACATTTTGGTTTTCACCTTCAAATCCATCGGTAGAATTGATATTTGGCTTTTAGGGCTTCTCTTCTCATTTATGGGGCTGTTTTGAGGGAAGGCAGAGCAATCACCTGGGATTGTATCAGTGTCGTCCATGTACGAGGAGATTTGGGTCTGTTGGTTGCTGGATGGGCAGTGTGTGGTTCCAGTGAGGAATCTGAAGGTTTTGAATGACAAATTCCTGAATTATGTGCGGGGCAGGAAGACGCGGGGTGCTGCTGTGCCATGGGGACAGCTCCCATCCCTCCTCCCGAGCAGGTGGAGCGGGCAGCAGCCGCAGCTCTCCCACTCGCTGACCTCGCAGCAGCTCTGCTCCAACAGGACGTGGTGATTTACAAGGCCAAGGGCCAGCAGGAAATTCCGACCTCCGCCCCCCCGGAGCACGGAGGAAGCCGGAGCAGCTCCGTGACTCAGAGCCGCTCCTGAGTCACCGCGGCCGCGGTCCCTGCGCCGCTGCCAACCCTGCCAGCCCCGCTCGCCATCCCCCGAGCCCCGCTGGGCTTCACTGGAGCTACTGGAGGAGGAAATGCCAGGTGAAAAAAGAAAAAAAAAAATAAAAAAAGCCCGATTTGGTTAATGCTATTCTTTAATGAACAACTTATGGCAGGTGCCTGGCAGCTTATGATAATTAACGGGGTGTTTGCTGGGATCAGAAAATGCGCTGAGCTGAACAAGTCTCTCATCTGTCCTTGGCTCGCTGCAGCGGGATGGGGTCATTGGCTGTCTGGCTGCAGATAATAAATCAAAGGGCTGGAGAAACTGCAGGAGAGAGGGCATGAACTGCCCGAACATTCAGCTCATTGTGGCAGCCGGCGCGGAGCTTTCCCAGCCACATTTTCACTTCTCTCCGAGCCGGTCATTCCCTGCGGGCGCCTGAGCTGTCCGAGTAAACAGAGGTCACTTTACCTTGCCTAAAGAATGGCTCTGCTCTAGCGGCTGCCAGCTCTGGAGCAGGCAGAACGAGCTTTGAAGGCTGTCAGGGAGGGTGGATCGGTCACTCGGGAGTGCTTGGGGCAGGATTTGGGGTGCTCAGGGATGCTGCCGCGGTGGGATCAGCCGATCCCGGGCTGTGAGCGGGGATGGAGCACGCAGAGGAGCAGAGTGGCTGAGGAGGAAGCGGCCAGGAGCTGGGGGAGTGGAGAAGGGATGACTTTCCTCTGATGTCAAAAATCCCATCATTCAGTGCTCGCCGAGAAAAAGGCGAGAGGAGAAGAACGTGGAGAGAGGGAGAGAGACAGGGAGAAGAAATGACGGGCAAGGACAAGCTCGTTCTTCTCCTGAACCTTGCAGGCTAAGCTTGTCTGCCCTGGCAGGATGGAGAAATAAGGCTGACCCCGAGTGCCAAGCCCTGCAGAGCCTTGCGAGCCCCAGGGATTGTTCCCAACCCCATCCCGATCTGGACTTGGTTAGTACTGCCTTGGTATGAATAATCAGGGAGATAAAAATTGTCAAGAAACTTACAGCAGTTTCCACAGGGCTCTCTTTGCCTTAGCTTTTATTTCGGGCACTTTGAATTTCCTGCTCACTGTGTTCGTGCCTGATCCTCGCAGGATTTCTGCAGGGCTGGGAGAAAGGATCAGGGCTGGATGGAAGTGAAGAAGCAGCAGAGCTGGAGCTGCCCTGGGGCTCTGTCCAGGTTCCTATTTCTTCCTTCCGAGGGGCTGAATATCAAAAAGGTGCCAGGTTTTGTCCTTCATGCATTTTGCTGTGTGCCGTTGCCTGTAATTAGTTTCTCAACTGAAAAAGCTTTCTTAACTGGGGGGGGAAAAAAACAAAAAAAGAAAAAAAAAAAAGGCAGCAAAACCAACCCCCCACATTTTTGGCAATGGGTTGTTTTTCTAAGCAATTAATTAAGAGCTGATTTTAAAAGAATTCGAATGAATCCTTCCACTCTGTGTCAAGCGTGGATTTTGTATTAATCACTTCACTACTCGCTGGCTGAATAAGGACTGAAAGAAAGATGCAGGGAGTAAAAATTTCCCCAGGAAATGAATCAGACGAGGAACCTATGCCTCATCTCGCCTCCTCCAAGGGAAGAAAGAGAGGATTTTGTCAATGGTGGGTCAGTTTACAAACGAGTCCTTTGCAGGGTGACTCAGAGCCAGTGATGCATTTCACAGCAATGCAGCCACAGATGCAGCTGCAGCCAGCACTGAACAGCAGCTAAAGAGAAGCAGGAGTGAGTCCTGGTGCCCATGAGAGCCAGGAGAATGAAAATGCAACCTGTCAGCTCTTGCTGCCTTTGAAACCAGTGTCAAAATTCCCTCTGGCTTCCACGGGAGCAGGGAAATCCCTCGGGACTTGCGGTTTCCATTCGCTGATGAGGGAGAGATGTGGATTTTTGTAAGACGGAGTTGGTGGAGGATCCAGGTTTTCTCACTGGAATTTTCAGTGGGATCCAGTGTCCAGTCCGACGTGGGTGCTCCCAGGTGGGCATCACCCCTTTGTGATTGAAATCGGGAGCAGGTGGGAAGCGCTGTTCTCTCCAGAGTTGGCTGCAGTGCATTACAAATTTGGAGTTTTCCAAAATGCTGGACAAATATTTATGTTTTTTTCCCCCCAGGCATCAGCCTTTGTTAGTGTTAGAGCTGTTAAGGGACAGTGTTTTTTTGCTGTTAGTGCAAAAGCTGTTGTTGTAAAAGCACCGTCAAGATTTGTTGTTGATGTTTTGGTGGTGGGCGAGATAATGACATTTAGCCGAGAATCTGAGCTGAAACATGAAAATTGTAATAATTTTCCCTGGTGCCACTCTCCCCAGTGTTTCCCGAGACTAAACCTCGTTAAGTGTGTTAGTCCTTGTGGGTTTGGCGTCGTTTTAGTGGGTTTGCTGAAGCTTTCCAGGCTGTAAAAGTGTTTAGGCAAGCGGGTGAAATAGTTGGTGGGTCAGTGGTGAGATCACAATTTATTGCTGGCCAGGGTTGGTTATCCTGAAGTGGAATCAGAGGAATGGCTGAGATGCTGCAGGTCTTTCTTTGGGCTAATGGCCATCCTTGGAGAGATCTGGAATTAAACCAGTTCCTCGATTGGATGTGTGTTTATCAGGGCAGTTTTTCAGCCTTTTGGCTCAAAGACCATCCCAGTTTGGAAATATCAGCGAAGTGGCAACACTGGGGCAAAAAAAAAACTTGGGAAGGAGATGGAGAATGGCAGACCCGGAGTCAAATTCAAATTTTCGAAGTGCTTGGCCAGCACTTAAACCACGAGTCCTCTTCTCTTTAGGGTTAAACGTTTCCTCTTAGAAAAAGAGCCAGAGGCTCTTGATTATCCATGCAAAACAAGCCAGGGCTTTGATTTGTAAGGTTTTGTCTGCCACACTTTTAAAAGGATGAAGCTTAATTTAGAACCCCACAAGAAAATCAAAATTGGACAGCCCCACTTTCCCTCTCTTATCCCGAGGCACCATTCCCCACCCTTCCCCTTCTTCTCCAACCCCCCCCCAAAAAAAAAAGAGAAAACAACCTGACTTTGAAGGGAGCACATTTGGGGGATAGGGGAACAATTAAAGCAATGATGTGTGTGCTTCAAGGAGAAAAGCGAGCTGCGGTAGCTGTGCTTTGACAGGTCTTTGGAGGATTTCAAGGAAGTTACACCCACTTCATTCATGATAATCGGCTGTTTAACGCCGAGCAGCTCAGTGTTATGAATGAAAAGGGAGCGTGTTTTGGCTTGCAGAACAACTCGCAGATCTAATGCTTCACTCGTCAAATAACCAGCCGCGTTCACCCAAAAAAAAAAAAAAAAAAAAGGGGAAAAATGAAAAAAAAAAAATCTTGACTTCATTGCTGAAATTAATGGATGAGGGATTTAGTGGGGAAAAAAAAGTCTTGCAACACCTAAAGCTGCATCTTCTTTTTTTTCTGTAGGGATCCAAAAAATTTACCTCCCCCTGTCATATTTGTAACTAAAATGAAAAATAAAAAAATCTTGACTTCATTATTGAAATTAAAGAATGAGGGATTTAGTGGGGGAAAACAATCCTGCAACACCTAAAGCTGCATCTTCTTTTTTTTCTGTAGGGATCCAAAAAATTTACCTCCCTTTGTCATATTTGTAACTCTTTGTGGTGGGAGAAAATGGGAGAAAATGCAGCCTCTGCTGGACTCCTGGTGGCTTTTTGTGCATTTGATCAGAACATGCTGAATTGTTGGATTTCTCATCATTTTGGGGGCAAAAAGAAAACAGGAGGGAAGAGAGAATTAGGAAGGAATAAGTTTGGGTTTGGATGGATTGCAGAGGCTCGGTGGGCTCTGTGCTGTGCCTGAGCAGACTCATTGATTAGGAATATGTTGCTCTGGTTTTTTATCATTTTTTAAAGTTTTCTGATGGTTTTTATATTTGTAGTAGAGTTTCTCATGCATTTTCATGTGAACAAAGATTGTTTTCGTTCTTTTCTAGAAGAGGAGAGAAAAGATGAACTTTTAGATTGACCAGTGTGGCTGGTGAGGTGGAACTGCACTTCTCCAACCCCTGGTCACCCTACAATGATACAAAAACCCAAATCAAACAATAAACACCCCTTCACTTCTACTTAAACTCTAAAGTAGCTACGTGTATGTAATTTTGTGTCTTATAATGACAGGAATATATTGAATTTTTTTGGGTATTGAAGCTGGATTTGTGGAATATCATGATTTCCTGGAGCTGCCCCTGCCAGGTGCCTTCATCCCTTCTGGTTTCTAGGCTTGGATGACTCCTGGGAGGTTCTTGGAGGCTGGTTAGGATATGTCGAATTAAAGGCAAAAATACTTTGAGGGAGCCTTTCTACCTTCCCTTATTCCCAGTTCTTTGGGAAGAAAATGGCTTTTTGGGGGAGGAACGTGCCCATCCGTCCCAGGCAGGGAAGGGATCTGTGCCTGGGCAGGAAGGAATGCAGCTCCTTTGATCCCATAAACACCCACAGGTGGTTGCAAAACGTTTGTGATGGAGCTGAGCTGAATGTTTATTAATCGGAGTTTAGGAAGGAACGTGTGGAATCATTTCCCTGGCCTGAATTTGGGGTAAAAGTGCCAGCTGGGATGGTTTAAATTCGAGCAGAATTTGACAAAGCATTAATTGGTGCACGCATCGAGGGCTGTGCTGTGTTTGTGGAGCTGACCTCTCCCTGAAAGGGCAAGTTTTGCTCAAAGGAAGCCCCAAAAAAAATCAATTGGAGAAAACACAATTCCAGCTGATGATCTTCCATCTTTGGTCAGCAGCTGGGAGCCTCTGATGGAAGGTGGGAAAAGAAATTTTCCTCATCATTTTAGCACTAAAATAATTCCCAGAACAGTGTTTGGCTCAAGGCAGGATCTCACTGGAATTTTTTCCACTTAAAAGTGGGGAAAAGGGCAAAAAGGGCTGAAGGCAAAGGTGGGTTGGGTGGCCATCACTTCTTCATCTTCTACACAATAAATTCACTCCCTCCTTTCTTCTTTTCCTCCACAGAGCCGTGCCTGGGGGCAACCAAGAGCTGAGCAGATCCTTTTTTATTTCCACTCCTTTTCAGGGTGAGTGAATCCTCTTGTCTCCACTCCTGCTGTCGTGTCCTGTGCAGCTCCAAAGTGTGACTTAAGGTTCAGAGGGAAATCTCTCTTTTCCTAATCTTTGCACTGATAGCACAGAGCTTAATTTAGCAGCAGTCAGGCAGAACATTTGGATTTTGTCATCCATTTCCAAAACTATTGTTGGCTTCTTATTCCTTTGTTTCCACACACCACCACCCCCAGCTCGTTTCAGATTTACATTTTCTTGGAGGTGCCAAAAGATAAGTTAATGCCAACTTGTTGATTAATTAGCTAATACTTTCCTCTGCCCTGAGATGGAAAGCCTTTATCTGAGTCACCTATTAATTATTATTTTATTTATTGCTGCATGGGTGCATTTGAAGGGACTCCAGTTCTGCCCTCCTGAGAAATTTGGGCAGGAATTTATAGGAAGAAGATGAAAGAAAGCCAAAGGAACCTTCAATTTATTATCAGAAAATAAGTCTTAATGTTGAGATCAGGGTACTTTTTTATCTATATTTTGCAAGCCCTGAGCACTATCAGAGTCTTATTGTCAAAGTCACTGGAAATGCAGAGTTCTGAGGCTTTCCAGCATCCTCAGAGATGCAAAAATCAAAAAAAAGCTTGATTTTTCCAGAGACTTTTTCCAAGGCCTACTTGCCTGAGCTTGGAAAAGTTGTGGGGAAAACACTCCTGGGGCACTTCTGATGTGGAAGTTTCCAGGAGCTTGGTGCTGCTGCTCATCCCTGGTTTTTTGGGAGCTGGGAAGAGGCTGCAGAATCTCCTCCCAGTCCAGAGTCTTTCCAGTGGGATATTTGGAGCTCAAGATGGAGTTCAGACCGAAGGGATGGTCACTCAAAGTGCCATAAATGCATTAACACAGGGACGTGGATAAGTTTAATTTAATAACAATAAAAAAGGAGGAAGCTCAGCTTGGGTAACGATGATGAATTTATTGGTGGGTGAGTTTGGTTACCTCATTCTCCTGAAATCACGGTGAGGGATGAGGTAAGTGAAGATTTCCTGGCACTTGTGAGGGCCCTGCCCCTGGGCAGGAATGAATGCCGTGCACAGAGAGGTGCTGCACGCCCCAGGGAGAATTCCCAGCAGGAACAAACAGGAGGACACACACACCACACAGCAGGAGAAGCTGCAGGATTCCAGGAGCTCTGTGCACAAAGGTGAACCACCCAGGCAATCCCTTTGGAGACCTTTGGGGGTTTGAACCTGGCAGGGGAGAATTTCTTCCTAATATCTAAGCCCACTCTCACTTTGAAGCCAATCCCATTCTGCTTTGGGAGGGCTCAAGGCAAAGATTTTATCTTCTGTTGAGATCCTGCTCTGTCCCTCCTTCCCCACTCCTGGGTGCCCTAAAGGAGGTGACACTGATGTCCCCAAGTNGCCTGTTGATCTGCTGAACTCACAACCTAAATTAGAAGTGAATTTCCAGAAGTCTTAAAACTCCCCTTGAATTCTGTGGGGTTAATCTGTTCCTGGGGCTGTTTTAAGGAGAAGGGAGGAAGGGGGATCAGTGGGAGAACTGGGAAGTTAAGAGACAAAAATCTGCCCCAAAAGGGAATCTTTTCCCCTCACACTTTTTTTTTTTTTTTTTTTGGGCATGGTTTTGTTGCTGCCTGTTGATCTGCTGAACTCACAGCCTAAATTAGAAGTGCACCAATTTTCAGAAGTCTTAAAACTCCCCTTGAATTCTGTGGGGTTAATCTGTTCCTGGGGCTGTTTTAAGGAGAAGGGAGGAAGGGGGATCAGTGGGAGAACTGGGAAGTTAAGAGACAAAAATCTGCCCCAAAAGGGAATCTTTTCCCCTCACACTTTTTTTTTTTTCTCCTTCAAGTCTAACATAAAATCTTTGCCGTCCCAAAGCAAAACAGGACAGTGATAGGGCAAGGGGGAATGGCTTCAAACTGACAGTGGGTTTAGATTGGGTTTTAGGAAGAAATTCTTCCCTGGGAGGGTGCTGAATGGATGGGATGGATTTCCCAGAGCAGCTGTGGCTGCCCCTGGATCCCTGGAAGTGTCCAAGGCCAGGTTGGAGCAGCCTGGGACGGTGGAAGGTGTCCTTGCCCGTGGCATGGAGTTAGAGGAGCTTTAAACTGCCTCCCAAGCCCAACCATTCTGGGATTTGCTGGAAATCCAGAGCAGCCTGGGATGGTGGAAGGTGTCCCTGGCCATGGCATGGAGTTAGAGGAGCTTTAAACTGCCTCCCAAGCCCAACCATTCTGGGATTTGCTGGAAATCCAGAGCAGCCTGGGACGGTGGAAGGTGTCCCTGGCCATGGCATGGAGTTAGAAGAGCTTTAAACTGCCTCCCAAGCCCAACCATTCTGGGATTTGCTGGAAATCCAGAGCTCCCAGGGCTGGGTTTGGCAGGATGAGGGAGGGGTGGGAGGCAGCAGGAGCAGCTCCTTTCCCTTCCCTGTGGTCACCTCAGATGTGGGCCAGCCTGCTCTGGTTCCCTCCCTTCCTCCAGGAAATCTGAACCCCATCCAGGCTGCAGGAATGTGTGCTGAATTCCAGCCCGCATGAATGCTGCTCTGCTTTGCATGAATAACCAAGCACTGACAGACAGGCTCCTACTGCAGGTATTCCCTTCCTGCTTCCTCCCGTGGCCCTAGGAAGGCTTGGACTGATGAATTGTTTCATTTCAGTCCTTATTTTTAATGAGATTATAGCTTTGAGGGCTGATTGTGCACTTTAATTGCTGATTCTTTAATGCAAGAGCAGGGAGCAGAGCCCAGGTTTCCCCTTTGCCAGGTGAGTGCCAAAGGCAGCACATCATGAGCAATTTTCAGTGCACTAAATCCATTTTTTTCCCACTGGAAACGTGAAAATTCCATCTTTATTTCCCCACAACTTTTGCAGGAGCTGTGGTGAGTCAGGACAGCTGGCAGCTGGGTGTTTAGGGCACTGTTCCTTGGCCTTTTCCCACTTCTCTGCTGCAGAAATTGATCTTTTCTAGGACCTTCTGTGTGATTTGCCATGGTCACTGCTTTTTATGCACAGGGCTGGGGGCTGAATTGAGTCTGACACTTTGGGAATCGCCCTCCTGGGCACCTCAGGTCCCCAAATTTCCATTTTGTGGAGCAAGCAGATTTCTCCCTGTGTGAATTTCAGGAGCTGCAGCCCCTGTGAGGTTTTATGGACTTTGTGAGCTGCAGAAAAGGTGAGGGCAGCGCACTGGGAGCAATTCTCTCTCTTCCACATCCACAGGGAATTCCCAGCTGAGGCAAAAGAGCGTTTGTGGAGCACTTTCCTAACTTAGAGCAGTTGCTGGATGTTGAAATGTGCCAGTGGAGCAATGTCCAGCTCTAAATTTGGAGGGCATTAAGCCCCAGCCCTGGGCTCTGTGTCCTGCTGCCGTGGCATGGGGGGTGCTTCTCCTGGATTATGGAGCAGCTGGGAGGAGCAGGGAGGTCAGAGCCAGTGGAGGGAACAAAAAGCAAATGTCATTGGAGGCTGAGGCTGGGGGGAAGGCACAGGGATGCTTGGGGAGAGCACAGGTGAGCTCAGGGAGCTGCAGAGAGAAGTGAGAACAAAGTGAGGGATGAAGTGAAAGCACAGAGGAACAGGGAGCAGAGTGTGTGAAAAGTTTGGAAGCAGCTGGTGGAGGAAGATGATGTCCCAGGGTGCTCCTCCCCAGAGAGGTTTTAGCTTTTCAGAGGGGTCTTTGACCACGAGGGAGAGGTGGAAACAGCAGCTCTGGCTCCTGCCTCTCCCTCCTCCCAGAGGGATTTCCCTCTCTTCCCCAGCCCTGTGCTCTTCCCAAGGGCCCTCTCCTTTTCCCCTCAGCCTGTGCTGTTCCCTGCAGACCCAAGCTCTTTCTCCAGGCACTGTGAGGCTGAGTTTAGCAGGTCTGAGCATCCCTGCTGATCTCTGTCCAGCCCAGAGGGCAGAGCTGCAGCAGCAGCAGCAGTGCAGGCACACACTTACCCACACTTGGAACATTGAGCCAGGCCTGTGGCTGCAGGAGCTGGACAGGGCTCCCCATTATCAGCATTTCATGGCATCAGAGAGGAGGTTTGGAGGCTGCAGGGGATTTGGAAGCTGGGCATTGCTGGCAGTCCAGCTCCTGATGGTGATTGTGTGGCCCATCAGGCTGTGCCTGATCCTGCTCGCTCATCCATGCTGGGAACATCATCCATGGTGCTCGGGGAGTGCCGTGCCAAAATCCTCTGGAGCCCATCAGCTGGGCTGTCTGAGCACCTCAGGAGGCTGTAAAAGGAGCAAAACTCTGTCAGTGGCTCCTTCTCCTGTCCTAGAAGCAGGGGATGCTCGCAGTGTTGGGGTTTGTAGGAGGTGGAGGGCTGAATAAAGGGACTTTGAGCTGCCAGGAGAGATTCCTCAGGGAGGTTCTTCTCTGAGATGTGACATAGCTGTGTTCTAGGTCACAACTACAGCACTACCCAAGAGACCAAGACCCTCCCTGTTTTCAGCAAGTTGTCTGTGCTTTGTTTTGGGGTTTTTTATCCCATTCCTTCCCTGTGCTTGAGGCAGAGGAAATAGGATGTGAGTGCCATACGTGGTTTATGATTTTTGGTAAAATATTCTCTCCTGGTTGTAGCTCTGATCTACCCTGATGCAGTGGGTGGTGCTTTTAACTCTGTGCTTTGCTTGTTGTAGAGAATCCCACAATGGTTTGGGTGGGAAGGGACCTTAAATCTCATCCACTTCCACCCTGACACCTTCCACTACCCCAGGTTGCTCCCAGCCTGGCCCAGCGTGGCCTTGAGGACTTCCAGGGCTGGGGAGCTGTGCTCTGAGCAGCTCCTCAGTGAGTTTTGTAGTGTCCTTACAGGTCAGGAGAGGATGAGCCAGCTGTGGCTGTGGGACCCCACCTTCACTGATAACACCTCCCATCTTTGAAATGCAGCACAGACCTCCCAGCCCCTGCCTGCAGCCCAGAACTGAAGGCAGGAGGGGCTCAACATTTCTTTGAGCCCCTCATTGTGTTCCTGGCAGTGCCCTGCTCGTTTCCATCCCCGTTTTCAGCTCCCTCTGCAATCCATTTGCTGCTGCCTCAGCACCCTCCCGACACAATGGATCCTTTCTGCCACGAACCCCCTGCTCCACGCAGACATTTGCTGGCTCCTCTCTTCGGGATGCCTTTCAGTGGGAAGGAGAGGGGAAAGTCTTCCTTGTTCCCAGTGCAAAGCAGCACTGGCAGCCTGGGTTATTTTGTCGGCCGTGTGGCTTTAAGTGACGCCTTTGCCATCTGTTCCGTCTGCTAATTATGAATGCAAAACAAACGGAGCCCACAATTGCTTCATTTAGAATAAGAGAGATGGCAGTGACCAAAACAGTTTTATTTTGGTGTCAGATGCTCTTTTTATTTCTCCTGTCTCTTCCTAATCTAAAGCAGGGCTGGAGCACTTCTCCCTCTCCCAGTTTGGATGTTGCTCTGACAAACAGGACAACTCCTATGTGCTCAGCCTTTGGGGCCTTCAAGGGACAATCCCACAAGAGCAAGGAAAGAGAAAAAACTTCATTTTCAACTCAGCTTTTGTGTTTTCAATTCAGTTGTGCTGGATTCAGACCTGCAAAGAGACACATCAGACAGTTTGCCTGAAAGCATAGAGGAACAGGGAGCAGAGTGTGTGAAAAGTTTGGAAGCAGCTGGTGGAGGAAGATGATGTCCCAGGGTGCTCCTCCCCAGAGAGGTTTTAGCTTTTCAGAGGGGTCTTTGACCACGAGGGAGAGGTGGAAACAGCAGCTCTGGCTCCTGCCTCTCCCTCCTCCCAGAGGGATTTCCCTCTCTTCCCCAGCCCTGTGCTCTTCCCAAGGGCCCTCTCCTTTTCCCCTCAGCCTGTGCTGTTCCCTGCAGACCCAAGCTCTTTCCCCAGGCACTGTGAGGCTGAGCTGAGCAGGTCTGAGCATCACTGCTGATCTCTGTCCAGCCCAGAGGGCAGAGCTGCAGCAGCAGCAGCAGTGCAGGCTCACACTTACCCCACACTTGCAGCACCTGAGCCAGGCCAGCCAGCTTGCCAGCAGCGTGTGAAGCTCTTCCTCAGCCTCTTCCACCCCTGATTCCTCCCACCACAGACGAGTTTTGCAGCCAGCCTGGAGCAGGATGGGGGGAAGGAATGATGGACTATGTCCAGCAGCCCAGGAGATGCAGTTTGTGGCTTTTGGTTGAGAGTGAATCATCCCCAAGGTTGTGATCCACCTCCTTTGGTGACTGGGCTAGAAGGAGCCCCCTCCATTTCTTCACGGGGTGCTGTCAGCTCTTTAACATTCCCAGAATTGCTGCTGACTGACCCCAAACCATGGGAAATGGTGGAGGTATCCCTGGCAGCAGCCACAGGCTGATGTGACCTAGCTTGGGAAGATGGACACTCTCTTCCTCCTCCTTCTTCCCCTCCCCAGCCATCACTCTCGCTGTGCTAATCAACTTAAATTTAATTTTATTTTTTGGCTGGGTCTGTGTTGACGGGCACTGGGCTGGCAATGTTTTTATACCTACTAAAGCAGTGTTCTGGCCAGTAGAAGACCTCCCTCTTTCCTTCCCACAAATCTCCATGAGAACTTGTCAGTTTGTGCTTAAAGATTATTTTAAAATTATTCTCACTACCATCTAGTTTTCCTAAAGTTCCCATTCAATTCTTTGCCCAATTGGAAAGGAATGGCAGGGGACATTCTCCCAGTGGGAAATTGTATCCGAAAAGTTCTCCCTCCCATCTTCAGCTCCCAGCAAACTGCCCTAGCCCAGCTGAGGCAGAAACAGGTGGAGGGCTCTGTCGTGAAATGCCCAAATCTGAGATTAAAGCCAGCATGGGCTGAGATCCCAAACTGGGCTGGGTTCCTCCAGCCCTGAGCAGCCAGCTCAGGATCCTGCCCCAGCCTGGAGGCCACCTCTGCTGTGAGAATGGTGGGAAATGGTTCAGGAGGCTCCAGCACGAGGGTTAAAGGTTCTCTTGGTGTCCCAGGCCTGAAGGGTGATGCTGTGGTTTAAACATTTGGACTGGAACCAGGAGATGTGAGATAAATTCAGGCTCTGCTGTTCACTCCTCTGTCAGCTCCTGGAAATCTCTGCTGCTCTCCTTGCTCCCACCCTCTGCCTGTGACATTTCAGCAGGGATTGAACTGATAATCCAGGTAATTTGCTGAAATCCTTCAATTTAGGGTTAAAGTAGTGTTCCATCCCCATGTGCCTACAAGGTGGAAACAGCTCAAAGTTGGAAATGAAGGACAAAAAGCCCAGAAAGTTTGCAGGCCATGAATGGATTCCTTTTCCTCAGCCTGGTGACACTGAGGAACAGCCTGGATCAGTGCCAGGGGGGTGGCAACACCAGGAAATGAGGGCAGGGTGCATTGCTTAGATTCCCAAAGAATGAGTGTCCATGAGCAATGCTGAAAGGATCAATGTGGAGAAGAATTAATTTTGTACCTCCACAGCTGTATTTGGCAAGTCATGGTCACTGAAACCCACTTAATTGAAGAAGTTCTTGGCCAATGTCACAATCTGATGGATGAAGGTTTGTCCTCCTGGTACCTGACATGTCAGGAGGGAAGGGAAGAAGGAAGGACAATTTCTGGACTCCTTCTTTAGGTGTGTCAACATCTATTTTCTGCTAAATTAATTTGTACTTGAAGGTCTGTGTGTCTAGAAGAATTTACAGGATCAGCCGCCCTGGTTTGGTGTTAAAATTTGCCTTTGGTTTCTTTACCACAGCTTTAATTTCAAGCTGGAAGAAGGTAAATTTTCTTTTCTCTGGGGGATTGCTAGAACAGGGCATGTAGAGGTCAAAATTTTTTGCTAGAAAGCCTTGACAGGTGTGAAAAATTTAATCCAAACCATTCATAACACGTGATTCTCTTCAGCAATTGATGCATTTAACCTGCTCTGGGACAGCAAGTCAGCTTTTATTCCAAATATCAGCAGCCTTAGGTCAAATTTGGGCTGGTGCTTGTCAGGAATGGAAATTCTGCACATCCTGGTGGTGTTTCAGTGTTTGCAGTTTCAGACATCACTCCTGCTCTGCCTCAGGTTGAACCCAGGGCTGGAGAATTTGGGTCTCGTGCTTCTTTGCCCAAATTTTGGTACCTGTAACAAAAAAAAAAAAAAGGTGTGGTTTGCCTGCTGTAGGAAGAGATTGGAGAAAATCTCATTTTCCTGGTGATGAGGCAATAAAAACCCTCATGGCCATCAGCAGCAGCAAGGTGGATCCATGAGGGAAACTGCAGAAAGGAAAAAGCTCCCTAAATTAAATTACCTGAGCTGCATTTACATCACATTATAGGAACTCTTAAGTGGAGTTTTTCTTCTTTTCTGGGGATTTATTTACTCTGTGAATGCTTCCAAACAGATTTTTTTATTTCCTAGATAACTTGGGATTTTTTTTCCTTTCATTGGGATTGTTCCAAGTGGCAGGTATTATCCCAAAATATTTGCTGGAGGAGAAACAACTCTCATCCCCCCTGCAAGGATTTTATCTCTCCTTTAAATTCCCCAGTTCAAATGCAGGGGTAATGACACTTGTAATGATGGTAAAATGGGAGTGTGGCTGCACGGAGTAACGTTTAAAAATAATGATACACCTCTAAGTAGGTCTTATAAAAAGAAATCTTCAATAGCTCCAGGGGAACAGATGCTTTGGGGGATTTGGGGATAAAAATAGTGGCTTCCAATTGGCAACCAAAACAAAGATTTAGCCCCACTCAGTCAAGCTCAGCAGCAGAAATTCCTCTGAAAACCTGAGGGCCCAGAAGTGGGAAGGTGTGAAGAGCACCTGGTGCTGCACCAGGAAACAAGTCCCGTGTGCTACTGCAGCACAGAATAAATTTTAAATGGATCAAAATGGGAATCTACCCTTGACTTTCACCTCCAGCTGGAGGAAATACACCCTCCTCATCCTGTAACCAGGCAATAACACTGAGAAAAAACAGCAGGTCTTGGCATTCCATCACTAATAGAATGGACAGGTTTTGAGGAAGGTTTGGAGTTCATTAAAGAGAAAAACAACCCTGTTGTTGCTGTTGTCCTTCTGTCACACCCTGAAAGACAGACAGTCCAAACAAAGCTTGCTTTGCAGCAGTCCAAGCCATGCCTTGACAGTCTTGTTTACCTCTCTTTCCTCACATTCCCCTTTCATCCTGGGCTTTAGCACCTTTTTGCCTCTTCTGCTCTTCATCAGACAATCACAGAGTGGTTTTGGTGGACAGGACATTAAAGCTCATCCAGTTCCACCCTGACACCTCCCACTGTCCCAGGGTGCTCCAGCCTGGCCTTGGGCACTGCCAGGGGTCCAGGGGCAGCCCCAGCTGCTCTGGGCACCTGTGCCAGGGCCTGCCCACCCTGCCAGGGGAGAATTCCTTCCCAAAATCCCAACTAAACCTCCTCTCTGTCGGTTCTAAGTGATTTTTCCTGCTATTTCTCAGCTTTCTCTCTGTACTGGTGCCTTCCAAGTGCTCTGTGCAGTCGGGAGCTTTGCCCAGGGTTCCTTTTTGGGGCTGCTCAGGGTTTTTCTAGGGGGAGGAAGGGCTGAGCCTGTCCCAGCAGAGCTGGAGGTTTCTGTTTTGCAGGGTGAGCCTTTCAAAGGAGAGCTGCAGGTGGCTGCCCAGGGGCAAAGGCAGGGGATGTTTTCCCTGCTCACCTGGGCTGGTTGAAGGTCTGCAGGCAGCTCCCCCAGGGGACAGAGGTGTGTGGGCAGCCCCAGTCCAGCTCAGTGTCTGCTTAGGCACCAATTTCACTGATTTTAAGTTAAAATAACTGGGTTTTCATGGACATCAGGAGTTATGGCTTGATCTCTTCTCCTGGCTCTGCTGTGGAAGTGAAAACCTCCTTCAACAGCACCTTAAAGCTCGTTCCAGCTGTTTGTCCTTCATAAGCCTCAGCAGCCCCTTGAAGCTCATTCCAGCAGTTTGTGGATGTGTGGACCTCAAGGCAGGTGCCTCAACCCCACATTTTTGGGTTGGGGACAGAAACACCAGCCTGTACTAAGGAACTGATCAAGCTGAGGACAGGGGAATGTTTATTTTGTGTGCTTCCATTTAACTCAGAGAAACACTCAAAAATCATGTTTTTGTGATGATTTCTGCTTTTTCCTCAACTGTCAGGGCAAAAGCCAAGTCTCCAATGAACAGTTTTAACTTGTTGGTTTGGTTTTTTTTTTCTTTTAGGTGGTTTCTCCCAAACCAAGACAAGCAGTCAGGTGAGTCAAACATTGATCACCTACTCCCAGCTGATGGAATTCTCCTGCTGCCTGGGGTGACATGGTAGGGAACTTTGGGTTCCTGTTGTGGACCCTTCAGGACAATCCCTCACTCAGAGAATCCCAGAATGGTCTGAGGTTTGATGGGACTTTAAAGCCCACCTCATTGCAGCCCCTGCCATGGCAAGACTTTTCCTTGGGACCTGAAGGTGGGACAGTGCTGCAGGGCACAGCCCATGGAATTGCCTTTTCCCGTGTGTGTTGCTGTTGGTTTTGTGGATTCTATTCCTCGTGTGAGGATGGAAATCCTCATCTCCCCCAACTCAGGGCACAAAAGGAGCAGGAAAAGCAGGTGTTGGATGATCCCACTGAGCTGTCCATCAGCAGGAGAGGATTTGAGGTGCGGAACAGAGGGAAGGAAGGGTTTAAAGAAAGAGATGGATTTCCTGCATCCAAATCAAGGAACAGCAAAAAAATAGAAAAGAAAACCCCACCAAGTTTAATCCTGTCCCAGACAAGGTCAGCAGGCACAAATAGCTCAAGCTTTGATTTGATCTGCCCCTTCCTAAAAGTGGAAGGTGAAAATATGACATCCAAGTGGCTGCTTTGGGAACGGGCACTGAAGGGGGGAGGAAGAAAAGGTTGTTTAATGTGGATAGATGACCCCAGCGTGCTGGGAGAGCCAGCCCGAGCGTCTGGTGGCAGCGAGTGGCTCGGACATTGTTAGATCTGGCAGGGATTCAGACATCTGCCAGGGAATGGGGATTTTGTCAGGAGAAGTGGGAGAGACAGAGAGGCAGAGACGCAGCGAGAGCCTCGCGGCGTTCTATATCTGCCCGGATCACACTTCCTCTTTAAAATCCCCTTCCTAAGCTGGGCTCCTATATTTGATATTCAG